>JAVGWX010000008.1:73726502-73894002 GCA_036924085.1 Ariolimax columbianus | reverse complement strand
GCATGCGAATGGTCAGCCGTGCAAAATATTTTTCAGTATTTGTATCTACCGATTTGAAGTCTGCTTTGGCAGAAACGCACAAGCTATGTGGATTAATTCTTACGTTACCAAGTGCAACATTAAGCATCTGATGTAATTAGTTAGCTTAATAAAAGATTATAAACGTAACAATATGAAGAATGACAGACTAACTGGCCTGGCGTTATTGACGATAGAAAAACGACTGCTTAACCATGACCTAGCTTAACACACTGCGACCAACGGGGGGTTTCAATGATTTAGTCATTGATGAACATGAAACATGAAGCAGTCCACTGGGAGAATATACAGTGCTATAACCAATTGAATATCATGACAGATTAAATCAGCGTTCATTCAGGTCAAGAGCTAAAATGTATTGCCAAACAGACATAATTTCTGGTGGTTAATTGACACAAGACTAAAAGTAACTGATACACATTTCATTAATATTCTCAATTTAATTTGTAAATTTAGTTGTCGGTGTTTCAGTTACTATTTAAAGTACAAAGTACATTTGGAGTCGCTTTCATAAACACATGCTGCTGTGTAGTTTCTAACTTTTTCTTTGAGACCATTGTGGAGTATAGGTACAAACTTATTACTCTCTTTTCTTCTGGCAGTTTCGATTATTGCCTACACGTCAGCTCAGATCAGTTGCCATCTCCGCATTGAAGGTCAGCTGCAGTGGATCTCCAACATACATTGTATCTTACCTCGATGGTGCAGCCTCGCTGGCTTTTCATTGTCGGTCTCGTCTTCAGTTAGGTTTTTTTTCTTTGGTACGACGATAATAAACGAAGAGGATACACGACGAGGATACACGACAAGGGTACATGTAGAAACACGAGAGTACATGTAGAAACACGAGGATACATGTAGAAACACGAGGATACATGTAGAAACACGAGGGTACATGTAGAAATACGAGGGTTAATGTAGAAACACGAGGATACATGTAGAAACACGAGGATACATGTAGAAACACGAGGATACATGCAGAAACACGAGGGTACATGTAGAAACACGAGGATACATGTAGAAACACGAGGATACATGAAGAAACACGAGGGTACATGACGAGGATACATGTAGAAACACGAGAGTACATGTAGAAACACGAGAATACATGTAGAAACACGAGAGTACATGACGAGGATACATGTAGAAACACGAGGGTACGTGTAGAAACACGAGGATACATGAAGAAACACGATGGTACATGACGAGGATACATGTAGAAACACGAGGATACATGTAGAAACACGAGGATACATGTAGAAACACGAGGATACATGTAGAAACACGAGGGTACATGACGAGGATACATGTAGAAACACGAGGATACATGTAGAAACACGAGGATACATGTAGAAACACGAGGGTACATGACGAGGATACATGTAGAAACACGAGGATACATGTAGAAACACGAGGATACATGTAGAAACGCGAGGATACATGTAGAAACACGAGGATACATGTATAAACACGAGGGTACATGACGAGGATACATGTAAAAACACGAGGATACATGTAGAAACACGAGGATACATGTATAAACACGAGGGTACATGACGAGGATACATGTAGAAACACGAGGATACATGTAGAAACACGAGGATACATGTAGAAACACGAGGATACATGTAGAAACACGAGGATACATGTAGAAACACGAGGGTACATGTAGAAACACGAGGATACATGTAGAAACACGAGGGTACATGTAGAAAGACGAGGATACATTTAGGAACACGAGGGTGCATGTAGAAACCTAAAAAAAAAAGAAGTTATTTCCCATCACAAGCGATGATGGCCACGACATCAGACGGTTTTGTCTTAATAATGTGATCTGCGCTGTATTTAGATTAAGTTGTGAAAGAAGCGCACGGGTCATCAATCCACTCTTATCCCGAGCTACATTGGATCAGTGACAAGACTATTGGACGAGACGACTGGACGTAACTCGGGATGCAGACATTCTGGTCTTACCTCCCGTGAGAAACTTGCGGGATTCGATCGACCACCGTTTCCATTCATCACTGTTTGAGGCGCGAAACATACACTTACCGTCAAGGTTATCAGTCTGGCAGCCAAACCTAGAGGCCAGAAACAACAGCATAGTGCTCCCTTCAGCAGGCTATCCGAGGCCAGCGTGTGCAAGCTATTCTGTTGAAACTGGTCGCTCCCGCTGTCCATCTGGTGACGGAAGAGATACGCAAGGGACAAACAAAAGATGATGCTAGTGATTGTAACAAGGATTAAGCTCGGGTGTAGTTAAGTGGTCTGCCGGGGTCTTTGTGTATGACAAGGATAAGAATAGCACCACTGTCCCATAGAGAGCACGTCGTAAGAGGTGACTAACTGTGTGACTTGGTATAACACCGGCCATAGTTAGGTGGTTTGTTAAGAGCAGCATACAGACTGCGTGTTTACTTATAAGTATATGTTTCTATATGAGTCTATTAAGATGGACTCGCACATCAACGATTAACCACCCTCCAAGAAACTGGTTGTATACAGACGCTGCAGAGTCTTCTAAACCAGTATCTAGACGGTGAGTAACGTTAAGTTAAGTTAAGTTAAGTTTTTCCTGTATAAATGTGTCACATAGATCGTGGTTTCACAACCAGACATGTGGTATGTAATGTTTTATATCACTGATGCATATAATCTGCACTCCTTGACAACTGCACACTTAAACAAAATCCAATTGTTTGGAGTGTTCAGTCGGCCTTATTCTCAAACTCGTCCTTTTTTCTTGCAGGGAGGCGCATACGCCGTCTGGACGGACTATGGTTCAATACTTGAGGGACTAGTACTTCCCTTTCTAAATGGTTGTTTGGTGTATATTTTTGCCAAGTGCTTAAAAACTACTGGTATGTTCGATAATTGCCATTCCTCTGAAATATCAAACTCCATAACTGTGAAGTGTGTGTAGCTTCTTATATGTGGTGATTTTAGAATATCCGCTTCAGAGACGTTTGGATCTTTTCCTTCCCTCTCTCCTTCTGTCTCCCTTCTTTTCTTTTGTCTCCCTCTCTCTTTTTCTCACTCTCTCCCTATCACTTCACTTCGTTCTATCTATCTATCTATCTATCTATCTATCTATCTATCTATCTATCTATCTATCTATCTATCTATCTATCTATCTATATATCTATCTATATATCTATCTATCTATCTATCTATCTATCTATCTATCTATATATATATATATATATATATATATAAATACATATATATTTGTCTATCTATCTATCTATCAATCTATCTATCTATCTATCTATCTATCTATCTATCTATCTATGTGTTTATCTATCTATCTATCTTTTTTGTCTATCTATCTATATATCTATCTATCACTCACACTCGTAGAGCAGGGTTTGGAGAATGATAGCGCAGTATACATTCATCTTAGTCGCTAGGCTGATTCCTCGACGTTCCCACTGTCTAGCGCCATCGACCAAAAGCTAATCACTAATCTCGACAGCGTGCTTCCGAGGTAGATGAATGTTCCCCCCGCTTATAATTTCTGTCCCCTCGCGACAACCACTTGTAATAATAGCCGTCGATCGCAAGCGATGATGACAACAGCAGTCAGACATGTTGTGGCGCACCTCACCGGTGAGTCTGCGTAGTCCAATTCTGGCACCGAAACCATTACCATATATGTACTATTTACGGTCAGAATTGGACATGTGAGTGTCAGTTGTTATAAAAAGTGCGTTTTCTCTGTGCCTCGAAGGCCTGATGTTCCTCGGCAATGGAGGCAACACTGATGGTGGTTCTATGCCATGCCTAACGGTCTTGTGCGAGGCATTCAAGAGTTTACGTCGATTTTCAAGCGTGTCAGAAATATGATGAGGTCATACTCTACATCTGGCTCTTGTTTGTACATGACTTCAGTTTTCTTTATGCTATTAGTCAAGTCAAAGTTGTCACAAGCATATGAGAACCGACTCATGCTTTCATGCAGATTAGGTTCTGAGCTACTATTCAAAGCTCAGTTATCCGAATAATTTTCGCATATCGTGTCACGCAGCACCTTCTGTCTCAAGTCAGGTCAGGTCATCCCGTAACCGGTGAGGTCGTTGGGATACACATAAAGATACCCAGAATACCACCCACCCACCCCCACCCCCACCCCCGCCACTCCTATCTATCAGCGACATTTGCCCGTGTCTCCTCTAGTAAGGAGATTGGTCCATTCTTGTATGTTGTCCTCCCACCTCTTGTTGGGACGACCTCTTCACTCTCCGCTTGCACCTTTCTGTGCGGGATCGTATTTGCTTCAGTCTTGTTAGTATGCCCTAATCGCTGTCATTGAAGGCGTCAGTCAGCATAACTGAAAACATCATGCTGCAGATGGTCGGGGCAAGTACACATTTCTGTTGTACGCTGCTGTTGACCCAAATGACGTAGAGATTTCGCCGTTGCCAAGTACACATTTCTGTTGTACGCTGCTGTTGACCCAAATGACGTAGAGATTTCGCCGTTGCCAAGTACACATTTCTGTTGTACACTGCTGTTGACCCAAATGACGTAGAGATTTCGCCGTTGTCAAGTACACATTTCTGTTGTACGCTGCTGTTGACCCAAATGACGTAGAGATTTCGCCGTTGCCAAGTACACATGCACAAATATCTTCGTGGATCTGTTTTGCCAAAGGGTCAAATTTGCTACTGCAGACGAATTTAAACATGATCTACCCCAACCCACCTCTGCTGACCGGATCAAATGCTTTTATGAAGTCAATGGTGCAGTGATCACGGTTTGTTTGGTGCAAATATTATGTCTACCGTTCCTCGACCAACTCCGAATTCCCTCTGACTCTCCAGGAGATGATGGTCTATCTATAATGTCGGATATCTCAAAGGAGATGATGGTCTATCTATAATGTCGGATATCTCAAAGGAGATGATGGTCTATCTATAATGTCGGATATCTCAAAGGAGATGATGGTCTATCTATAATGTCGGATATCTCAAAGGAGATGAGAATACAAATCAGCAATCATTTTTCAAAGAGATAAAATTCTTGCGTCATGGCAAATAGTCTCTAATCCCAGCAAGGTGCTATTTCTAAGCGGTAATAATATTCTTAATGACATGTCAACTTCCTCCAGAAATCTACCAGTGGCTGTAATTTATGGCACATCATTTAACGCTTTGATTTGAAACTTCTGAAATAAAGTTTTATGTTTTTTAAGAGATCAACTATATTCTCAATGTTCTAATGATAGTGATAACTTTCTACACATTTCTTACTTTTGCTTCTTTAGAAAATGTTGCGAAAGAAATGAAGAAAATTTCTTACACTAGATCTAGGAGCACGCCCGTCTTCCATGAACAAATCTACCACTGGACCTGCTCCTGACACATGCGATACAGAAGATGAAAGTCTTCTGTTGAAGTCATCTCTCACCCGGTTTGATTTCAGGCGAACATATGATGCCATGTAATCGACTCCTTTTGTGATCTTTGACTCGTAATACTCGGTGTTGAACATTTGTCTGGAGGTTAACAATGATTGACCAAGTCAATGGGTCATTTCAAATAATGGGATGGAGTGTGAGTGTGCAATATGTAGGTATGTGTGAGTGATTGAGTGTGTAGTAAGTGAGCGTGTGTGAGTGAGTGTATCAGTGTTATAAGCATGTGTTAGTGAGTGAGTGTGTGTTATAAATGAGCATGTGTGTGTGAGTGTGAGTGTTGTAAGTGAGCGTGAGTGAGTGAGTGTATGAGTGTTATAAGCATGTGTTAGTGAGTGTGTGTGTGTGTGTTGTAAATGAGCGTGTATGTGTGAGTGTGTTTGTTGTAAGTGAGCGTGTGTTAGTGAGGGTGTGTGAGTGAGTAAGTGTATGAGTGTTAACTGTCTCGCTAGACGACAAAAGTGTAGATACCAACTGGTCGGGCCTTAGTGCACAGGTCTATAACACGTCTACCGAAATCCTTGCTCACGCTATTAGTAAACAAAACGACTCGTTTGATGAGAACTCAGAGGACATTTAAAACGATGCTAGCTGACAATCACCGTCTCCACAAAATATATTCCAATGACTCAGGGTCAACATCCAAGAAAGCAGGTTTCTTAAATGCGCGGAGGATTGTTCAAGGCAAACAGTTGCAGTGGAATCACTGCAGGACTTCTGGCTGAGCAATAAAGCGGATGAGATTCAGGGATTTGCTGACAATCATGACATGAGAAACTTCTATCATGCGCTCATGGCGGTCTATGGTCCATATTCCTCAGGTTCACTACCCCTCCTCCATGCAGATGGGAAAACACTAATTACAGTTCCGGAAAAAAAATATCACACAGAGCACTTTGGTGATATTTTGAACCAGCCGTCATCTGTTATCAGCGAAGCCATTGACCGCCTGCCTCAGTATCCTCTAAACAATGCTCTGGATGATATACCGACTGTAGAGGAGACCCAAAAAGCGGTTAGTGAACTCTCCTGTGGAAAAACACCTGGCTACGATGGAATTTCTGCGGAGGTCTATAGCACTAATTGTAAAATTCCACTTGCTCTTTAAACAGATGTGTGACAGTGAAACCATCCCGCAAGATCTGAAGGATGCCTCAATAATACATCTGTATGAACGAAAAGGTAACCTCCAATCATGCGATAACCACCGCGGCATTTCTTTACTGTCCAACGCAGGGAAGATATTCGCCAGAATCCTTCTCAATCGCCTCACAGCTCATCTTGATGAAGGTCTTCTACCTGGAAGTCAGTCTGGATTCCGGAAAGAGCGTGCGACCTCAGATATGGTGTTTGCTTCCAGACAGCTACAAGAGAAATGCCAAGAACAGCACTGCAACCTGTACGTAGCCTTCATCGATCTGACAAAGGCGTTTGATAATGTCAACAGAGAAGGCCTGTGGAAAATCATGACAAAGTACGGCTGCCCAATAAAATGTGTCAACGTAGTACGGCAACTGCATAATGGAATGCAGGCTAGAGTTCAGGAAAATGGTGCTGTTTTGAAGTCCATTCCAGTACCAAACGGCGTTAAACAGGGGTGTGTGCTTGGACTAACCTCGTTCAGCATGCTGTTCTCTGCAATGCTGACTGCTGCTTTCAGAGACGGTGACATAGGAATCGGCATAAGATATCGTATAGATGGCCAGCTGTTTAACCTAAGGCGGCTTCAAGCAAAAACTAAAGTCAAGACACACACCAACAGAGATCTTCTGTTTGCTGACGACTGTGCCATGAAAGCTGCCTCAGAGGCTGATCTGCAGAAAGGTGTAGATAACTTCTCCTTAGCATGTTTCAACTTTGGACTTACCATCAACACAGAGAAAACGGAAACAATATACCAGCCAGCTCCTGGCAAAACGAATACTGAGCCAATCATCAAGATCAAGGGTGAAATACTGAAGGTTGTAAATAGATTCACATACCTCGGTAGTACAGTCTCAGAATATTGTCATGGATGATGAGATGAATGTCAGAATCGCCAAGGGTAGGGCCACACTTGGCAGACTACACTGAAAAATATATGGCGTGAAAATGGCATCAGACTCCAGACGAAGCTGAAGGTGTACAGAGCAGTGATTGTCCCAGTGTTGCTATATGCAAGTAAAACATGGACTGTATACAGGCGTCATGCAAAGAAGCTGAATCACTTTCACACACTTTGTCTCAGAAGGGTGTTGAATGTCAAATGGCAAGACAGGGTCCCGTACACTGCTGTTCTTGGGAGAGATGGTACCCCTAGCATTGATACCATCATGATGCAATCACAGATCCGCTGGGCGGGTCATGTGGTTTGGATGCCAGACTATCAGTAGCCAAAAATAATCTTCTATGGCGAGATGCAGAATGGTGAACGCTCCCAAGGAGGCCAAAAAAGCGCTTTAAATACACACTAAGAACGTCTTTAAAAGCCTTCGTCATAATCCTCGAAACATGAGAAGATGCTGCAAAAGACCGTACAGCCTGGCGTACAGCTCTCCGCATAGGAGCAGTGTCATGCGAGGCTACTAAAAAGACTGCAGCAGAACAACGGAGAAAAGCCAGAAAAGCCCTTGAAATATCAGTCTCGTGGAGCGAACTTTCCATGCCCTCACTGCCTGCGAGTATGCAGATCCCAAATCGGACTTGTCAGCCATCTCCGTACCCATCCACAACTAGGAGAGGCGGACATATCAAGAAAAAAAAACCCGACCTATCGGGTCTGTCAACCAAAGCAGAGATTTGAACCTAGTACGTTGGGTTTATAAACTAAGCTCTCAGCCCCTTGGCCACATTGACTATGACCACACCCGTCGTCCCCGTCGTCTGCCCCTGGAAATGGGACGTTTTACAGATTGACGGAATGTGCAATCCCACCAAGGCAGTCGCTCTAACGTGAAGAACAGCTGCACTAACGTGAAGAACAGCTGCACTAACGTGAAGAACAGCTGCACTAACGTGAAGAACAGCTGCTCTAACATAAAGAACAGCTGCACTAACGTGAAGAACAGCTGCACTAACATAAAGAACAGCTGCACTAACATAAAGAACATCTCCTCTAACGTGAAGAACAGCTGCACTAACGTGAAGAACAGCTCCTCTAACATAAAGAACAGCTCCTCTAACATAAAGAACAGCTGCACTAACGTGAAGAACAGCTCCTCTAACATAAAGAACAGCTCCTCTAACATAAAGAACAGCTGCACTAACATAAAGAACAGCTGCACTAACATAAAGAACAGCTCCTCTAACATAAAGAACAGCTGCACTAACATAAAGAACAGCTGCACTAACATAAAGAACAGCTGCACTAACATAAAGAACAGCTCCTCTAACATAAAGAACAGCTCCTCTAACGTGAAGAACAGCTCCTCTAACGTGAAGAACAGCTGCACTAACATGAAGAACAGCTCCTCTAACGTAAAGAACAGCTGCACTAACGTGAAGAACAGCTGCACTAACGTGAAGAACAGCTGCACTACAATTGGGGTCAGGGGTATAGCTCGTCTGGGATATTTGTCTTGTGTTACATCTCTTTACATGTACAGTTCAGAGTCTGCACAATAAAAGTGGTCAATCAATCAACAGGCCCTGGATGCACGTTGACGCTTGCTGACAAGATAGTTACATAAAGGACAAGCTCTGACAGACATGAGATGGTCAATGACATACTAAAGGCTTTACCTGCAATCCTACAGTAGTGGAAAGAGTTAAGTTTCAAGATCAACGCCGTCAAGGCCAGTGTAATGTGGCGCTTCTAGAAGAACTCAATCGTAAAGGTTCAGCTCCCTAATATAACTCCTGATGGATGTGCCATTGCGAGCCGCGATTACTTATGATAGATTACAGTCTGTCTTATAAATACCATATAGATCAAATCATACAGATATACAAGCGAGGATCTGGCAGCACTCAAGACAATGATAGCTTCCAATCTGGAGAAGTGGCTGATTTTCATCCTTTACAATTAGTTGTCGATGTCAATTATCAATTATAGACTGGACATCGTCACATAGTCAAGGTCACGGTGTGAAAGGTTGGATACATTGAGAATGAAGGAATGGGGATTGACCTTGCGTGCACCAGTGGTACACTACCAAGAAGATGAGATTCATACTTGGATTTCTGTCTGTAAAGTGGAGCATGCAGCCTAGTCGACAGTCAGCTGGCTTGCTAAGACTGAGATTTACAGCGCCAGGGCTCGCAATCACGGACGGACAGAAACAAACCAGGGCGTGATTTGTCCCTGGTACGACTGCTCCTCCATTCGACCCAGCTGTAAATAGGTACCTGACGTATGAGTTGGGGAAGATATACACAGCAAGGAATGGACTTGCCACCTCACCTCGTCAAGGCTGTGGCTTAGTACATGAAGAGTTATCTTCATCCCCGACAGCAACTGTTGCTATGAGACTGACCTTTGCCTTTCCTTCCCTTTAAAGTCTAGATTCACATTGGCTCAAGCCAAGGTCTACATGCGAGTAGCCGCAGACAAAAGGCAGCCACTACACATGAACAGTGCAGATAGCGAGGGTAACAGAATCAGAAGAGGGATGTCATGACGAGCACAGGCAGAGAGAACGATTGATCAGGTAACCACAGTAGAGACCATACACAAAGGGGAGGGAGGGATTCACACTAGAGATAAAGTGACAAAATACCAGCGGACCAATAACATTTGGGGAATGCAGAGACTGGTACAATTGGAAAATGGACAACGAGGTTCAACAACTAATAGTGAAAATGCTCAGGATGTTGTCATATATACCGATGGGCCTTATCTGCTTGGTAAGAAAGGTGGTTGGGGCTTCTCTGCTAGGGTGAGAGGGAAGGTCGTTGCTAAGCGGAGAGTACGTACATCACAACAAACTCCAGTATGAGAATGAAGATCAAAGTCTTGAATTGGTCTCTGGGGTGGCTATCTGGGGCCTCTTTGGTGACTATCTGGCAAACATTTCGTGACCATCTGGGATATATTCGGTGGTTATTTGGGACCCCTTTGTTAGCTATCTAGGACCTCTTTGGTGACTATCTGGCACAAATTTCGTGACCATCTGGGATATATTCGGTTTTTATTTAGGACCCCTTTGTTGGCTATCTTGGACCTCTTTGGTGACTATCTGGCACAAATTTCGTGACTATCTGGGATATCTTTGGTGGCTATTTGGGACTCCTTTGTTGGCTATCAGGGGCCTCTTCAATGGCTATCTGGGACCTCTTCGGTGGCTATATAGGACCTCTGTTGGTTATCTGGGACCCCTTTGTTGGCTATCTGCGACCTCTTATGTGGTTATCTGGGACCTCTTTTTTGGTTATCTTGGACCTCTTCGTTGGCTATCAAGGACTTCTTTTGTGGCTATCTGGGGTCTCTTCAGTGGCTATCTTTAACCTCTTTGTTGGTTATATGATACCTATTTTGTGGCTATCTTGAACCCCTTTAATTAGCGCACTGATCGTCTTTGTCTCTCACTCCTTGCTTCGGAAGGTACAGAAAGGATGGTTTTGGTATGAGTAGACATTAGACACTGCGGCCTCGAACTTTCGAGATCTTGTGTGGATCTACTCTCCTGGCCATGCAAGGGTGAGGTGAAATGAAAGAGTCGAGATCTTGGCCTTTGGGTCAACCGTAGTGGGGACTTTGGCAATGAATAGAGGTGACATGGGACATTGGCAATGAGTAGAGGTGACATGGGACATTGGCAATGAGTAGAGGTGACATGGGACATTGGCAATGAATAGAGGTGATATTTTATGTTTTTCCAATGACCGTCTCTTGAATTAAGACGTTGCAACTGATGAACCAGCAATGAACATATTACATATTATTCACGGGTCCAGCAGAGAATATGGTTTAAGAGGATGGAGCAGGAGTGTGTACAGTCAGCTAGCTCCAAGAACCATCAATTACTGCATTCTTCGCCGTTTAATGATATGAATTGATCACATAAGGCTCTGCTCAAAGTGCAATGACGTCGATTCAGAACAGAGCAGAATGGCAGCCTAGTCAACGTGGTGGCGATTGACGCTAATCCCCATAGTTTTTAGCCTGCTGAAAAGCATTGCGTCACATCGATATTGACTAAGACCACAATCTCTTTTCCATGTAGCCTTCACTGGAAACTGGCTGTTTTCGAGACAGTCTGGCTGACGAGATGTAGATTGACGTGATCCCCCTAGTAGTGATCGTCACGCACATGAAGCCTAGCGTAGAATAGCATCCTGGAGGACCCCGGTCCACCTTTATCAGCACGCTCGGGATGTGAGAAAAGCTGCTACAATCAACCACTCAACGCGTTATTCAGGGCGCACAAATGAGTATACATACTTACTGTGTGATTTAAACAGTAACTGCAGCGAGGAAGACCCAGGACTATCTTCTTCAGAACGCCCTGGGATGCCAGATGAGCCCCTGCAAATCTGCCACTAAAGAAAATTCGTCAAGAGTGGAGAACTCTGTACGAGTTTCAAACAAATAACAACAACCGGGTACCTAACCAACAAAGTGAACAATTAATTGCATGTTTAGATGTAGGCAATTGAGACAGATTCTAAAAGGATAGGTTTACATGAGAAAACAAAATTGTGTATTAGTGTCAGCTCATATTCGATATAATTATTTATGGAATACCTATCCGCTGACGGTTGCTCTGGTTCTGCCGATGTTGTGGGAACAGTATTTTGACCTGAGTAATATCTCGACGCAAAATAGTCCTCTGCTGGTACTGCTGGTGGCGGAGGAAGCGATGGAGGCATGTGAACTCCGTACGGAGTTGGATAGAAAGATGTATATCCTCTTGGTGGCCCTGGTGACTGTGTGATCGTTGAATGCACTACAGGTACTGTAGGTGCTGGTCGACTATAAAATGATCTATTCATTTCGTTGACTTGTGGATGAGGACTGGATCCTGCAAGCACTGGTGATTTAAAACTAGGTTCGTTGCGCCTTGAGAAGTTTGTAAGTGTCGCGAGACTGGGTCCTTTCGTGACATCCATAACATTCACCCCACGATTCGGTGTGTTGGGGATGCTGGCAGCAACGTTATCACAAAGTTCTTGTTCACGTGTCTTACTAGTCTCAACAGTAATCAAACATGGCGACATACTTCGTGGTTTGGTCTCTACGGTTCCGCAGCTCAAATCATTTGAGGGTAGCAAGCCTGGTGGCATGCCATCAGCTATAGAGGATGATCTATTTGACGTCTGTGGCTCCTGGCCATGTTTAACTATATTTAGCTTCTCGTTGACAACTTCTTTTATTTTCGCTCCGTGAACAAACATTCCTTTAATAACATTCTGCTTCAGGGAGTCTATTTTAGTGGTAAGATTAAGTCGAATTTCACCTATATCAGATCGCATCGTATGAACAAAAGGTGAATCTTGGACTGTTGAATGAATCTTTTCGAATTCTCGGCCGAAAGTCTCGTCATTTAGGTCTATTTCTTCCATGCTCTCGTGCGGATCCAAACGGTTTGTGACTTTCGGTATATCAGAGATTGGACTTTCATCTCGCTTCAGTTGCAGCTTTTTTATGAAGGACAGTTTTTCCTGCTTCCCCTTTCTGTAAAGGTAGCTAAAATTGAGCTTATTTTGAGGGACAGCAATATCAGTGTCGATTCTTACTATTGATGGCAGGGCATTCACCTCCAACTCGTCGTCAGTCTCTTCGCTAGTGCTGATAAGTAGTCTCTCGCGACACGTGCTGATATCTGTAGAAGTGTCCTCAGTGGACACGTCGGACATTTCCATCTGACCTTTTACGCCACCAGCTATATCATGCGATAGCTCCGTCTCCGGTGGTGCAGTTGCTTGAGCAACGGTTTCTGCTATGGAAGTGGCTACATCCAAATATCCTTGCATCTCACTGGAATTTCTCCACATTATCCTTTCAGGCTGTCCAACTCTCAGTGATAAGTCATGGTCGGAGGGCGTAGTGATTATAATTTTGGCTGGCGAAATCACTGATTTCAAGGGTGAACGGGGTGGTACAGGTGGCGCCACTTTTTTCTTCGCTTCCACTGTAACGTCACTATTATCACAAGCCATAGAGTCTTCTGAACATAAAACATCCTTCAGCCCTTGCGAAGCAGCACTCAAGGACTCGCTCTCGACCTTCGGCCGTGCGCGGATAGCAGAAAGTAATTCACTATAATGACTCGTGTGTTGTATATGTAACTCTTTCTTCCAATGCTCCGTACCTTGACTGTCATGCGCATCTTTTGTTACATGTTCTACGGTTTTCTGTGGAATGCTATTTTCCAAAGGTTTCATGTCATCGTATACTGAAGCATCTATAACGAACTTCGTCTTGTCTACAGAATCTGATGTCATGTCCAATCGTATGACCGTAGGGGACGCAACGCTTTCGTTGTCGCTAGAATCTGATGCTTGTTCTTGATTTACTCCATTCTGCACCGACTCCTCTATTCCAGCCATGTTGTGTGTGTAAACCTGATCTCACGGCCACTTGAATTCTTTAAGTTTCATTAAACAAAAGCCTCACAAATAGGGCAGTAAAACATGTGCGGCGTTGATAGACATCTATATTTGGAGCATTTGTTCTGTTTATTTATTCTTGGTTGTAAATACCATTTGTTGTAATACCTCCTGTACTCGGACTGCTTTTTTACCAGCAAGATTCAGTTTATTTACATTTGTATGCGTACCATCAATTTATAACAGGCAAAACAAACAAATGTGAAGAAAGTTATCACTTTCACTAGAACAATGAGAACATAGTCAATGTCTTATATTGCATAAAATTATATTTCAAAACTTTCAAACCGCTCTGTCAAATTGTGTACCATAATTGATAGTCGCAATTAGATATCCGGAGGAAGTTGTCATGCCATTAACAACATTTAAAAATAGCACGTTGCTGGGATTAGAGATTACACTGGACAACAAATGTATGTGTATATGAGATCAACGTGCCGCTGTCCGAGTATCCGGGCAAACATCAGATTGGTTCGCAGTACAAGAGGGAGTAAGACAGAGATGTATTCTTTCACCTTACCTATATAAGACCTATGCGGAATGTATAAGGTCTTGACTTGGCTTCGTTCGTTCTCAATCTCCTGCTTCCAAGCCCCGAAAAGAGCTTTGCAAGTAGCACAATGTAGTCCAGAGAACGAAACGCGTTGTGTCGTTGTTTACAGATTCACTGCGATATATGGGCGATAGATTCTAGGTTTATCTGAGTAGTTTACTTATGTAAAGAGTTACAACATGTATCTACACCACTACACGACTTCAACACAGAAAACACAGTAAACACTATCCTGACCATAAAACAAAACAATATTATTTAATCGTTGCACAGTATCAACAAAAAGAAAAGTACATCTAAACTAAATAATCATAATATATAATGAACTGCATAGGAGGTTTTAAGCACTAGAAGTTGATGTTTCCTCTAAGATCTATGGTACCCACGTTCTTGCCTCTGCGCATTCAACACACAATCACAAACTCGTCCTAGCGATCAGATTACCTAGATCACTTCACATACTCAGACGAATCTGTACATTCACATACGATCAGCTCACTTACAATCAGGCGATCTGTGCAATTACAAATACTTAGTTCACTTCACGTATTCCCGCGAATCTGTACAATCACATACGATCAGAATACACATCGTTCACAAAGTGTCCTGCACATACAACACACCTTCAGATCTTGTCCTTAGGCGATCTACTCACACTCGTGAAATCGTTCAGAACATACATCGTTCCCAAGGTGCCCTACACATACGACACACATTCAGATTTCTTACTGTTCACAAGGTGTCCATCATATGCACTTATTGAGGGCGACTGACCAAAACTCAAGGTGTTTAAAGGTACAGTCACCCTGCAAAATCACTCCCTCTCAGACTCACTCTCAGCCTTCCTGATAGCCCCTCGGTCAATTTCCTAGTCAGTCTACGAGTTTTATCTCTGCAGAGTATTTTATAGTCTCAATCAACCACATGGCTGTCCAGTGGACTTCTGTTGGCTGTCTCACCTAGCCATGACCCCAATTTGAAACTACCCCCAACTAAATGTTATTGATTGACTATACATAAATTACTGTCACTCTAAATGTCATAGCCGGTCGTGTTAGCATCAGACTTTCACCAACCCCTATCTACGCCAATTCGGAATGCCAGAGTTGTCAGCTACGAACACATACCTCAGCTCCCAACACCCACCCCTGTACTAGACAAAGTCTTCCACCTAAACCCCTCGTTTTATTTGTCAATCTAGTGTCGAGACGGTGATTAATCTTGGCGTGACCTACGTTCGTCAAAACGCATTAAGGCAACCTTTGTTCTTAGAGTATCCAGCTCAATCGTTCCTGCCCATACGTTCATACTCCAGCTGGAACTGTCCCATTTACACCTTTCGGTCGGATACATCCGACTCAAGCTGACATTTTTTAGTACCAATTTAGCCTTTCCACTTTGATACCTTCTCCTTAGCCAGTCTGCTCTGTTGCATCCTATTATCCAGGATCACCGCGTTGAGGTGTAGAAGGGTCTTGGCAGCTCTTGTTTGCAAGCCCTGACGCTAGCAGTCAACTATGGGTCGCTGACCACTACAGCTTATGTATAAGAAAAATGTTAGGCAAGACGAGAACATTGAAAGTTTCTATACATTTACGATTGGCGGTTACGAAATTCCAGTTATGCTATGCAGACGACACAGTGATACTATCAAGAAGTGCAGAGGGGCTAGAGCAGATACTTTCAGCCGTAAATGGACACAGTAAAGATCAAAACATGTTTATAAAAATATACCAAACAAAGATAATGACTACCGACAAAACACGATGTCAACATAAATGTACAGTGGTTTGTGACGACGAAATAGATCAGTTCACGCATGTTGAATAACTGGGTTCCAGAATTGGCCAAAATGGCGACTGCTCTAAGGAAATTAGAAGAAGACTAGCCATCGCAATGCAGAGACTGGACAGCCTGAAGAAATTATAGCAGAGCACCAACAAAATGACAAAAGAGAAGGTCTTGAGAATCTGTGTTTTTCCTGTGGCAGCAAAGCCTACGATTTGCAGACGATATAGATGGTGTAGCAGACACGGAAACGGAACTCCAAGAACTGATTAGTAGATTTGAAAGAGCGACGAAAAGCTATTTCATGGAGATAAGTGCAGACAAAATAAAGCTGATGACTAATAACACGGAAGTGTTTACATCTGCAATAAAAGCAAATGGTCAGTAATTCGAAGTTGTACACCGGTTCAAGTATCTGGGATCACTGATCAGTGACGAGATCTCACAGACTGAGATAATTGTCAAAATAGCACAGACAATAGCGGCGCTTACGCGTTTGAAAACCAAATGGAAGTAAAAGCGCTCATTGGTGCTCTCAATATTTGTGTATGCCTGTGAGACTTGGACCATTACTGCGGATATTCAGTACAGAATACATGCAATGGAAATGAGGGGCTTTAGAAGACTCTTAAATGTTACATAAAAGGATCGTGTCACGAACGTAGAAATACGACGAAGAATGGAAAACGCAATTAGGCCTTTTGATGATTTGTTCAGTTATCAAAAGGCGAAAGATGGTTTGGTATGGGCACGTCACGAGGTCCAGCGAAATTACAAATTCGTTACTGCATGGCTTTGTACCAGTAAAAAGAGGGCGGGGACGTCTAAGGAAGAGATTAGGAGACAACATTACTGAGTTGTAAAACCTTCGTCCCGGTGAGGCTCGACTGGCGGCAGCGGACACAGAGAGATGACGTGGGATTGTGGGAGTGTCTTCAAGTGTGCCCCAACGACCTGATGGGTTACGGGATGAACTGAACTGATGCTGGAGCCGCATCAAGATGGCAATGACCTTCAGGTGTCCACACATTGGTCACTTGCTATACTTGCTATAGTTGATGGTGTGTAGCAGTTGTTTCATGTTGTTGTAGTTTTCTTTCATGTGGGCTGCATACCCAATTGGAACAGATGGTAAACCATTATGGAACAGCACATATTGTAAGCTCAACTTGGACGAATTAACGAACAATCTCCTATCGTCATATGTGTAGTTGATATGTAGTTCTGCCATCAGACCCACTATCAGTTCAGGTCAGATCATCCCGTAAGGTCGTTGATTCACATATGAAGACATCTTCACAACTCCACCGCCACCCTTATATGTCAGCGGCCGCTGCCTGTGCCTCTTCTGGTCGGAGATTGGTCCATTCGTTTATGTTGTCCTCCCACCTCTTTTTGGGACGGCCTCTTCGTCGTCTGTCTTTCAACTTTCCGTGCAGGATTGTATTTGCAAGACCATTTGATCTCGATATGTGACCGTACCAAACGGGTTTCCTTCTTTTGGCAGTTGCTATGAGGTCTTCAAAAGACCCTATTGATGTTGTAATTATATCTCGTATTCCCTCATTTGTAACTCGATCTTTGTACGTGACGTTTAAAAGTCTTCGATAACATATCATCTCTAATGCCTGTATCCTTTGCTGAAGATCAGCTGCAACTGTCCGTGTCTCACAAGCATAGAGGAATATTGACAGGACCAGTGTACACATTAATCTGATCTTCGTGCATAGTGCTAACCGTTTATCTTGCCAGATTTTGTTAAGCCGTGCAAGCGCCGCTATTGTCTGTGCTATTCTGGCCAGCACTTCACATTTTGATCCTCTACACTGACCCACTATATCAGTACAAACAATGGGGTTCTCTGTCGTTCTGAAATATGGAAGCAGATTGTTTTGCCCAGCACGAAGCTCAGAAACATGCAAATTCTCTTCTAGACGATTCCATTGATACAGTCTGGACACCAGCAGCTCCTCTTTATTTTGTTTTGCAATTCTAGATCTTGCTCTAGATCTTTCAATTCACGCTGGGTATGTGGCTATGCAAGTGGACTCATCAATAAGCTCGAAATCATACTATCTTTATGTGGATTATTTCACAGGCGACATATGTCCACTGGTATTATTATTTTCATCATCATCGAGGGTATATGATCCTGGTGGGTCCAGGGCTTGATGGCATGTCCTGTGAGACACTGGCTGCATAGCAAAGGGAACATTCGGATAGGTCACATTTTGTTTTCTCTTCTTAGAAATATCTTGTTCAGTTGGAGGAGTCATACAAGAGTGACATTCACTAAGATGGCCTGTCGGTTCCCTCCGCACCATTTGAAATGCATAACGCATCGATAGTCATTTTTGGTTCAATAATCAGCCCAGATACGTTACACAAGATTGACAGCATATGTGGGGCCCAATACCGGTCCTGGTCCCCGATCTCACAACCAAATTAAAAGCTTTAAGCGTTTTGTACCATCGGTGTAATGAGTCGCCATTGTCATAGCAAAGTTTTTTGTCTGCAAATAACGCAAACATAATCCGCACTGTTCACATATTCACGAGGAATCTTGAACGACACGTCTGCACTCATATAATCCCCAACACACATGATGATAAGGAGATGTGGTTGCAATGACTGCTACAGATTACGTCATCCAATTTTATTTTTATGTTGTCCAGTGTTATCTGCTATGGCACAAGCATTTATAGCCTTGAAAAATGACTCTTCTATTGTCTTCTTATCTCTTTTGAGATATCTTAGATTATATTGAAGCCTGTTTACTTGAGTTGTTATATTTTTAGACTACAAATTTAACTTCGATCATCAGGATATCATTTGATCAATATATTTGATCTGTAGCAGGCCTTATCTGTAGCAGGCGGTATCTGTAGCAGGCCTTATATGTAGCAGGCCTAATCTGTAGTAGGCCGTATCTATAGCAGGCCTTATCTGTAGCAGGCCTTATGTGTAGTAGGCCGTATCTATAGCAGGCCTTATCTGTAGCAGGCCTTATCTGTAGCAGACCTTATCTGTAGCAGACCTTATCTGTAGTAGGCCTTATCTGTAGCAGGCCTTATCTGTAGCAGGCCTTATCTGTAGCAGGCCTTATCTGTGGCAGATGGACAAGGTTATGCCAAATTGCAATACGGGTGTCAAAGTAAATGGTATGAAAGTTAAAGCTTTCAAATTTGCCGATGGTCAAGCGATAATGGGTGGATCGGAAGCAACTTTGTAAATGATGCTTGAAAAAGCTATTAGCACAGCCAAAGAGTTTGGCATGAAAATAAACACATCAAAGACAAAGACTTCGGTAATATCTAAACAAAATAAGCAAATAAATATAATCATCAATGGAGAAATAATTGAACAAGTACAGAAGTTTATATATTTGGGGCAAACAATTACAGGTGATGCCCGTAATGATACAGAAATTAAGACAAGGGTTGCAGAGGCAAAAAGGGACTTAAGAGGAAACACTGAAATTGTTAACCTCAAAGAATATCAGGATTGCATTGTATGGAGCTAAGACATGGACTTTAGCAAAGAATGATGAAGAAAGCCTGGAACCGTTTGAAATGTGGTGCTATCGTAGAATTTGAAGAGTGAGTTGGACAGAAAGAAGATCAAATGTACTCACTGAAGTGGGCGTACAAAGACAAAAATGATTCAAAAACGTCTGTTGAGTTGGCTATGTCTCAATATGAGACAAGAAAGTCTTCTACACAAGATTCTACAGGGCAAGATTCAAGGGAAGAGAGGACCAGAGCCACCAAGATTTACTGTTACATCGCAAACATGCAGGGATATTAAAGTAGAAATTTATGCTGAAATGAAGAGAACTGCAGAGATATAATCAAACAACCGAACAACCAGTATCAGGACAGATCACGCAGAGGATGATGATCACTGTATTATGGTCTGAAGCCACATCTGCGACGCTATAAACTTTGACATCCAGTAAAGATCGTTTACGTAGATGTGATCTAATTTTGCCTCTAATTTATGAATATCCATATCAGTGAATTGAGGGTGTCTTTTGAAGACTCAGAAAGTTACACCTAACAACAGCACAAGCCTTACACCTTGCGATAACAAGAAATCTTTGCATCCCGTCTCTCTGCAACGCCTCATGGCACGAGCAGGAAGACAAAAGAAGAGCAATTCATATTGTATTACTAATTTTCTTCTATAGGAACAAGCTTTCTCTAATTACTAGTTCCTTTATATGAACAAAGATATAAGCACCTCACCCATTCCGTTCAATTCTCTAAGACCATTTCATGTTGATAATCTCTTCCTATCCTCCCCAATCGGCCCCTATTTTGGTATGAAAATCTCCCATCACTCTCGTCGTGTCTCTTGATTCTGTCCCATTCAAAAGATTTTGCAGGTTTTAATTTGTTTAATTTGCTGTTATTTTTCGTTTGTTGGTAAGTAGCATTGTATGACGTTGTTTAATTTTTTTTTAAATTTGTGATCCAGAAGAATGCAGTGATCAGCATTGATCCAAGCGCCATTTACTACTAGCACTCAGAATTTCTGATACTAGGTGATATTTCCAAACTATGGGGTAAATTTTCATCTTTAGGTTTTTGTGACCTGAATATAGAATTGTCTCTCATTTCGTAAGCTGTACTTTACCTGATTGTGTTCATCCTTTGTTTTCAAGATGATGCTGATATTGTATTTACCTCTCCCCCTCTCTCTCTCTCTCTCTATCTCTCTCTCTCTCTCTCTCTATATATATATATATATATATATATATATATATATATATATATATATATATATATCCCTTTATCATTATCTATCTTGCATTTTGAGTTATGTCTACCTCCCGCATGGTTCTATCATTCCAGGTGCCGAGTACAAAGGTCTTATGTGAGAACCTACGTTGGTAATGCAATTGCCTTTCTCCTTCGTTAAATACATTGGGGGGGGGGGGGGGGGGGTTGTGGAACTCGCCCCACGAACAACCCTTCTCTTTTGATATCTTGGCTTGGGACCAGCCATGGTAGAGTTAAGTCACCTCGAATTCTTCTCTTTTCTAGACACAGTAGGCCAGTTTTCTGTCTTTATTCATAACTATAATTCTGCAATCCCACTATCAGTTTTGTTGTTCTCATCTGTTCTGTTCGTGATCCCAATTCTCAAAGCCGAGCTGCATGATTGCAGGTCTGTATCTAAGGCTGCCACTTGGAGGCGGAACAGTGTTTTGATCAGTTATGCGTCGCTGAACCGGACGCATGTAGGAAGCTGTAAATCGCTGACCCTGATACATGTAGCCATCTATGAGTCTCTGACCCTGACCAATGTAGCTATCTATGAGTAGCTGACCCTGATGCATGTAGCCAGCTATCAGTGGCTGACACTGATGCATGTAGCCAGCTATCAGTGGCTGACCCTGATGCATGTAGCCAGCTATCAGTGGCTGACCCTGATGCATGTAGTCAGCTATCAGTGGCTGACCCTGATGTATGTAGCCAGCTATCAGTGGCTGACCCTGATGCATGTAGCCAGCTATCAGTGGCTGACCCTGATGCATGTAGCCAGCTATGAGTGGCTGACCCTGATACATGTAGCCAGCTATCAGTGGCTGACCCTGATGCATGTAGCCAGCTATCAGTGGCTGACCCTGGTGCATGTAACCAGCTATAAGTGGCTGACCCTGATGCATGTAGCAAGTTATCAGTGGCTGACCCTGATGCCTGTAGCCAGCTATCAGTGGCTGACCCTGATGCATGTAGCCAGCTATAAGTGGCTGACCCTGGTGCATGTAGCCAGCTATGAGTGGCTGACCCTGATGCATGTAGCCAGCTATGAGTGGCTGACCCTGATGCATGTAGCCAGCTATCAGTGGCTGACCCTGTTGCATGTAGCCAGCTATCAGTGGCTGACCCTGATGCATGTAGCCAGCTATGAGTGGCTGACCCTGATGCATGTAGCCAGCTATGAGTGGCTGACCCTGATGCATGTAGCCAGCTATCAGTGGCTGACCCTGATGCATGTAGCCAGCTATCAGTGGCTGACCCTGATGCATGTAGCCAGCTATGAGTGGCTGACCCTGATACATGTAGCCAGCTATCAGTGGCTGACCCTGATGCATGTAGCCAGCTATCAGTGGCTGACCCTGGTGCATGTAACCAGCTATCAGTGGCTGACCCTGATGCATGTAGCAAGTTATCAGTGGCTGACCCTGATGCATGTAGCCAGCTATCAGTGGCTGACCCTGATGCATGTAGCCAGCTATAAGTGGCTGACCCTGGTGCATGTAGCCAGCTATGAGTGGCTGACCGTGATGCATGTAGCCAGCTATGAGTGGCTGACCCTGATGCATGTAGCCAGCTATCAGTGGCTGACCCTGATGCATGTAGCCAGCTATCAGTGGCTGACCCTGATGCATGTAGCCAGCTATGAGTGGCTGACCCTGATGCATGTAGCCAGCTATGAGTGGCTGACCCTGATGCATGTAGCAAGCTATCAGTGGCTGACCCTGATGTATGCAGCCAGCTATCATTGGCTGACCCTGATGCATGTAGCCAGCTATCAGTTGCTGACCCTGATGCATGTAACCAGCTATGAGTGACTAACCTTGATGCATGTAGCCAGCTATCAGTGGCTGACTCTGATGCATGTAGCCAGCTATCAGTGGCTGACCCTGATGCATGTAGCCAGCTATCAGTTGCTGACCCTGATGCGTGTAACCAGCTATGAGTGACTAACCTTGAAGCATGTAGCCAGCTATCAGTGGCTGACACTGATGCATGTAGCCAGTTAAGCCAGCTATGAGTGGCTGACCCGGATGCATGTAGCCAGCTATCAGTGGCTGACCCTGATGCATGTAGCCAGCTATCAGTGGCTGACCCTGATGCATGTAGCCAGCTATCAGTGGCTGACCCTGATGCATGTAGCCAGCTATGAGTGGCTGACCCTGATACATGTAGCCAGCTATCAGTGGCTGACCCTGATGCATGTAGCCAGCTATCAGTGGCTGACCCTGGTGCATGTAACCAGCTATCAGTGGCTGACCCTGATGCATGTAGCAAGTTATCAGTGGCTGACCCTGATGCATGTAGCCAGCTAACAGGGGCTGACCTTGATGCATGTAGCCACCTATCAGTTGCTGACCCTGATGCATGTAGCCAGCTATCAGTGGCTGACCCTGATGCATGTAGCCAGCTATGAGTGGCTGACCCTGATGCATGTAGCCAGTTAAGCCAGCTATGAGTGGCTGACCCTGATGCATGTAGCCAGCTATCAGTGGCTGACCCTGATGCATGTAGCCAGCTATCAGTTGCTGATCCTGATGCATGTAGCCAGCTATCAGTGACTAACCTTGATGCATGTAGTCAGCTATGAGTTCCAAATGCATAGTTTGTTGAGGATATGGTATCCAGCTCCATTGTTGCCTCTCTATTACAGTCTTACGACATGCCTGGCGCGTTTCAACTATTTGAAAAGTATTTGCTTTCCTTTTGAGTCACCGTAACACAGGTAAAGAGTATGATATCTCTTCTCTTAGCCACTCCTCTTCTACCCCTCGGATTGTAGGGATCCTTTTGTATATACATTTATACATAAAGTGTGCAGAAATAAGGTGATCGGTATGTTGTGTAGTGTGCGATATTGAGGAGCTAAATATAGGACACGGTGACGGTGCCGTCTGGCCAAATGGGTCGTCAAAGACTAATAAGGATTGCAGTTTGTACGAAAGTCATTACTATCAAGCCAGAATTTTGCGCAGTCTTTCTGCAAAGACACACAATACTTTATTTGCGACTCCTTGCTTGGTCCTAACGAACGAAATGGGACTTGGAAGATGAGAAGGGAAAATTGATCCGTAAAAAAATGTTTCCAGAAGTAACTAATACAGCTTTAGAAGGACGCCCGCTTGGTAACATGATTTCTATTGGCTCTGGAACAACCGTCGACCAATCAAAATGCAGATTTCAAATACCTATCGGTTGTAGCGTTTGTTTACGATGGCTACATTCATCACATATTATATGTGAGTCCACTGCAACTAAAATCTAAAATCTATAGTGCAGATACCTCTTTGTCTTAATGTCATCGTGGATATGGGTGGTTGGTACATTTTATTTCTTTTATTTAACTAATTTACGCTGATAGGTGCCCAAGAGTAAGATTGAGTTGTATCATAAATTCATGTGACAACTGACAGTGACAGTGGTGAGTGAGTAATTCAGCAATCAGTAGAAAATAGAATCATATTCATATTAATCAAGTTACGGTAAAAATCAGCGTTCCTAGAATAATGCATTTGTGTTATTTTGTCTATTGTTTTTATATACCTTGTACTACAAGTTGTAGTTGGTATTCAGTCAGGCAGGTGTCTGCTGCCAAGCAGCCCGACCACTATCTCAATCTGTCGTAGTCTCCTCTATTCTTGCGATTTCACTTATTTCCGCTTACAAGGTCGGGGGGTGGGAGGGAGAGAGAGAGTGGGTAGTATTTCAATTTTATTATGTTTTATGTTTTTATTTATATTTTTGTATGGACAGCGACTAACACTAGTACCAGTCTGCTCTTTTCGACTTTCAATTGCCGAAGGTTCTTTAACGTTAACGGCGTGTGTTGCTGTGTAGTGTGTTCACACTATTCACAGGGCCGTCTCCTAGAGAACTAGGAACTAAACTTGACTTAGCTTAACGTCTTTATACTGGGTTAGAAGACTCTGCATAGTCTGTATACAACCAGTTTCATTTATATTTTCTTGCTCTAAAAGCTATGCACATCCAATATATTCTTAAATGCATTAATTGTCCTTGCCTCCGCTTCTTCCTGTGGTAATCAATGCATTCCAAGCATTCACCACTCTCTGACTAACAAAAAAATTCCTAATATCTACACTAGACCTTACTTTAGTTAATTTGTAGCTATGTCATCCTGTTCTTGTAGGTGTTCGAATTTTGAAAAACGTGTTATAGTCCAATTTATCCTTTACTTTGATTATCTTATAAACCTGTATAAAGCACCTCGAATTCTTCTCTTTTCTAGACACTGTAGGCCTGTTTGATTGCACCTGCCTTGAGACCAGGGGTTGCTTGAAGCTTGCAGGTTTTTGAACGATCACTGTTTATGCTTTCATTCATTTCTTGAAAAGCAAGTACCTTACCTCTCTGTTGTAGCCGTCCCTAAATTATATATATACAGCCATGTCATAAGTTACCAATTCCTCAATAAGGTAGTCAATCTTGTGCGGGTCCCAATCCTGTCTCCAGCCATGTAGTTTTGTCACAAAGTGACCAATGGATGATAGATTGTTCATGCCCACTGAAGTCGCCCAAGCGCGGCCATGCTGGTGCTGTTGGTTCTGGGATTGGTATTGGCCATCTCTTTCCTGAACAGTGGCCCAAGCTTGAGCAGGATTGTTGGTTTCACTACTTTTGTTCGGCTGTTACACCGCTCCCTTTGCCTTCGTTACTCTCTTGTTGATTTGTGGGTCGGCTGCCCTTGGATAAGTTTAGAAAGTGCGCTAATGAATAAGCCGGAACAAGGTATTCTGCATGACATCTCCTTGAAAACGGGTTGTGTATACACATTTATAGTTAAACTGACAGCTTGGCGAGCATAGTTGACAGTGTCACAGTGATCTACAGCATTCAATGACGTTGAACTCACAATGTGGAGCATTGGGTAGGATTAAATTTATTTTTGAAATAACTATCACAGTCTAATGAAAGAGTTGGTGAATTCTGATGCACGAAACCATTTTTAATATGGTCACTGAGTGATAGTATATCATAAAAACACTGTACGAAACAGAACGAAAGAAGAATTAACGGCCAATTTTATTATATTGACCTCATTGTATATATCATAAGATATGATATATGATTATTATAAGAATGATTATTCTAATTTTAGTACACAATTAATATGGACTATATTGTAGGACGACATAAGCTGTGGACATTAATTTTTGCTCCATTTCATTAATGGATTCACCAAAGAATATCAGGATAGAACTGAGGAGAAGAATAATTGCCGCTCATATATGGTCCGTTGCTCTGTATGGGGCTGAAACATGGACTCTGACAAAGAAGGATGAAAAAAGATTTGAAGCGTTTTAAATGTGGTGCTACCGTAGAATGGAAATTGTGAGTTGGGCAGAAAGACGATCTAATGACAATGTACTCACTGAAGTGGGTGCACAAAGACAAATATTGCAAATGATACAAAATTGTGAGTTGAGTTGGCTGGGTCACAATATGAGACATGAAAGTCTTCTACAGAAGATACTAGAGGGCAAGATTCAAAGGAAGAGAGGACCCTGGCGTCCAAAATTCAATTTTACATCACAGGCATACAGGGACATTAAGGTACGAACCTGTGCTGAAATAAATAGAGCTGCAGAGGATAGGGTCAAATGGAGAGACATATTCAGACACACTTACAAACAGTCTCCGGACTGAGCAACTAAATGATGATGATTCATTAACGAAAATGGATTAAGAAATTACTACCAAAATCAATTTTAAAAATTTCAAATGAATTAAATACATTTTTAAAAACATTTCTCTACTTGTAAGAAAAAATCTAGACTCCGTTCCTTCTTCACAAATTTATCAATGGCCAAGTCATAGAAAGTCCCTTGGATCGCTGGAAAGCAGTCATTTTTTAAATCTCTGTTATAGCCAGGACAGTTAATCTGTCATTCTTCATATTATTGCGTTTACAGGTTTTATTCTGCCGTAAGTTGAAATATTTAATTCAATGTTTTCTGTTAAGCATAACAGCGTAAGAGCTAATGCACAGAACTTTGAGAGCTAAAACTTCAAATTGGTTTTTTCTGTTGTTGAATATCTATGAGTAACTTTACTTTTTTGTGCACCCTGAAAAAGGTGTTTGGTGGCAGGTTGCAGTAGCTTTTCTCACACCCCAAGCGTGCAGAGGACCGGGGTCCTCTATGTAGTTGTGATATGATTGACTACATCTGCATGTCTGTCACTAATATAGGAACCACATAGATTTTCCACCTCATTAACCAGACTGCCATGAAACAGCCTGTTTCCTGGAAGAACTGCGTGGAAGTGATGTGGATGTTTGGGTCAGTATATTTCGCCTGACACTGACTAACATTGTATGATCAGATGATCAATCAATATTCCCTGACAGGATGTTAGTCTTCTCTCTCCAGGAGATATAGTAAAAAATCAGATTGATTTGGGGGGGAATAAATGCAAAATGTCTCACGACAAAACTGACTTAATTGTACCTAGCTTAGGTGTATAGTAGACAACAAAGCACTGTGGGAACAATTTGGATCTCGACTGAACAACGAAACAAAAGAAGAGATATATAAGGAGTACAAAAAAGCATGTTCATGCTGAGTCTAGCATGAGAAACTAATTATATGTCTGGAAAGTACAGGTTTGGATGGAATAGACACAATAATACTCAGCGACCTTACACTGGGAGAAAATTGGCATTGTAAAATCTGGCAGGATTTACTCACCATATATTGATGTAAAAATAAAAGTACAACAAGGATGGGTTCTGTCCCCTGTCTGATTAACATTTATGCAGAGCAGATTTTTTAACAGATTGAAAACAAATGCCAGGGCTCCATCTGGGGTGTTTCAATAAATAATCTCAGATATGCAGATGACACAGTTCTGCTAGCTTAAAGCAAACAAGAATTACAGGAATTGGGGATTCAAGTAATGAACAAAAGTCAGGTATATGGATTTGACATTAACACTTCTTAGTTCTTAGTCGACCTGTACTTCTACAAGGGCAGATGGCCCTGTGCAGGTCCCAGCTCTGGTATGAGCTGGATGTAGCTGGCAGAAGGGTTTCCTGCTTAGCAGGCTAGGCTTGAGCAGCTTAATACTCCGCTGCGTTGGGACAATCGCTTATGGAGGGGGGTTAACCTATGTGCGAGTTCACCTTAATAGACTCAAACACTAGAGCAAAGTAGCCTGTTAGGCGCTATCTATGCTGCTCTAAACAAATCACCTAATCATGGCCGGTGTTATGGCATGTCACATAGTTAGGCGCCTCTTACGACATGCTCTCTGTGAGACAGGGGTGCAATTCTTGTCCTTGTCATACACAAAGACCCTGGCAGATCACTCAGGCATTAACATTAAGAAAATTAAAATAATGACAAATAGCAAAGGAGAAAAGACATCTGCTCTACAGATTGAAATAAGATGATTACACACTAGAACCGATCAAAAGCTTCTCCTAGCTTCGGAAGTGGGGCATGAAAATAAGGAAGAGAATAAGGACAGCCAAATCTGTTTTTGTCAACATGATTCATATATTGACATCTAGACAAGTAACTGATACATACAAATTTAGAGTGATCAGATTTGCTTGTCATATATATTTATATTTTCTGTGTCCAAGCACCACATTATACAGCATACATCTAGTATTCAGCAATATGGATTTGCCTTGTCATTTGCCTCAAGCATGTTGCACCTATTGCATGTTTCCTGGAGGTTGGGGCAGATCATCTGGTGGTCTGGGTCCTGTATTGTGCCACAATCACATGTGGCATCATCTGTGTATCCCCATCGTTTCATATTCCTTTTGCACCGTGATACACCAGTTTGGGGTCTGTTCATTGACTTCCATGTTGTGTATGGTAGATATTGTTTAGGGGCAGTTTCCTCCTGAAGTTCTATCTCTGGGGCCTGTATCAATTCGTGCCATCTCTCTATACAGCGGCTATTAGGGATTGTCTGTATCGGCTTGTCATTACTCTATGGAATAGAAACATAGACAATTAACAGTTGAAGAAAAGAATTGCAGCTTTTGAAATGTGAGTAAATAGAAGAATGGAGTGCATCTTGTAAACAGAAACAAAAACAAATAAGGAAATCTTGGACAAATTACGGGTGTAAAGAGAATTGCAATGCAAAATCAGGAGTCAGACAGTTAAGATACTTTGGTCTCATCAAAAAACATAACACTTTGCTGAAATTAATTGTGGAAGGAATGTTTCTGGGCAAACAATGTCAGATATGGGCAAACAATGTCAGATATGGGCAAACAATGTCAGATATGGGCAAACAATGTCAGATATGGGCAAACAATGTCAGATATGGGCAAACAATGTCAGATATGGGCAAACAATGTCAGATATGGGCAAACAATGTCAGATATGGGCAAACAATGTCAGATATGGGCAAACAATGTCAGATATGGGCAAACAATGTCAGATATGGGCAAACAATGTCAGATATAGACAAACTTTATGCGAGAGAACAACATCAAAAGATGGACAAGGAAAAGACTTACACCAACAAGGTTAAAGTCAGAAAATATGGGTGATCCATTACAGTCAACTTTCAATATGGAAATGGCACTTGAACTACGATGAATTAAGATACTCTACCATTTAATAAAATTTACATCATAAAAAGTGGTTTTAACTGAAACATCAAAACATTAAATGCAAAAATCAATTTGTAAACTTAATAGTTTTCTTTCCTACCGACATAAACAAAAAATGGGAAATGGTTCATACAACCAACTTCATTGCACATGGCCACTTCCATTTGCGTTCAGTCCCTTTCATTGCTGAAAATGTGAATGACAGAGCATAAACTCCATAGATCTTGCAGCGGCTCTGTCAATTTTTCACTAACTTAGTCAGGTACTCATGACAAGCCTAACATGTTTACTTATAAGACTGCATATTGTTTTTCCCATCCATATGTTCAATTGTTTCTTTTCTTTTCTGTTTTTAGATTCATCAGCTTGCAGTGATTTTGGTGATTGTGAAAGAATAACAACAGTGGGAGATGTCCAACAAATCACACACCCTGATCCAGCCAAATCATATGGGAAACAAAATGTGTTTCAACTAGCTCAAAAGGAGGAAGAACCAACAAATTTAAAAAGTTCTTCGATGGATGGTAGGAATTCTGATCTAGATAACAAAGAATGTGACCCTGATACGGTAGCTGGAAAAACTGGAAATGAATGCTCTCTTAATGTAGATTGGGTGGATTACAGTGCCTCACTTAATCCAGTTCATGCTGATGATATGACAAGGTACATTTCTGGAGATGCAATTACATCTGACAATATAGAAGCACCTTTGTCACTACCGACCACAGCAGAACAAGCAACAAATGTGCCTATACAGGTGTATTTCTCAGATCAAGAGGAGAACAAATTGTCAATGGACATTGATTTTGACATGAAGGTGGAATATTCACCACCAGTAACACAAAACAAGCATGGAATAGATATTCTGACTTCTGCATCACCACAAATGAATATTGGAGATGAATATATGTCACAGATGTATCCTTCTAGTTTTCCTGTAAATACCTTTCAAGAATATGATGGATCTAATTGTCTAGAGGATGCGACATCGCAGATAGAATTAGGCAGAGATGCATGGTCTGAAGTCGTTGATGATAGCGAGATAGTTCACATTGATTGTGGTTATCCTGAGGAATATATGGGTGAGACTAAAACACTTTCAGTTGTTATTAATAAAGTGAATATGTATATGTAATTTTCATATTTAAAACCAAGTTCAAGTTAGGTTGTATACAGACTATGTAGAGTCTTCTAAACCAGTATAAAGAAGTTAAGTTAAGTTTAAGTTAAGTTAGGTGAAAATTAGATTTTATGTATATATTTTCTGGTTCAACTTTTTTTTAAATTTGAAATTCTGCTACAAAAACAATTCTCTCTATGTGTCTGCAACATTTTTAAGTTGAAACCACTGCTTTCTGCAAAGTAAATACATTACAGTAAATTTACAGGTCCAACTGTAGACCATTGATGATTGTCAGTGTATTTTATTGTGGTTCATTATACAATTTTCATTGTTAAAATAAATGTTTATAGTTAATTAAAATTTACAATTTTTTTTCAGGTTGCTTGACCTTAGACCAGTTGGATGATGATGTATTGTTCCATATTGCTAGTTTCTTGGAGGCTCGTGTGTTGAGGTTTGCACTGAGTCAAGTTTGCCAGAGGTTTCATATAATGTTTACCAGTGAAACATATTGGAAAATGAGGATAACTCTTAGATGGCCAAAACGGTTTCCAGCTGTGTCTTGTGAGTGAAAGTATGCAACCTAATTTAGACTAAACAAGAATGTGAGGCAAAAATTACTTTAAAAAGAATATTATCATAGACTAGTTATTACTTCAGACAAAAAAACTTTTGTTTTTATAAAAATTTATTGAATTTTTATGCTTATCTTCTTCTTCTTCTTCGTTCGTTCTCAATCTCCCACTACTTAACTTAACTTAACGTCTTTATACTGGTTTAGAAGACCCTGCAGAGTCTGTATACAACTAGTTACATTTACATCACCTTGCTCTAAAAGCTATGCGCATCCAGTTTATTCTTAAATGCATTAACTGTCTCTGCCTCCACTACCTCCCCTGGCAATGCATTCCAAGCAGACACCACTCTCTGACTAAAAAAATATTTCTCATATCTAACCTGGACCTCTCTTTAGTCAGCTTGTAGCTATGCCCTCGTGTTATTGTAGGTGGCTGTATTTTAAAAAACTTGTTATAGTCTAATTTATCGATTTCTCTGATCATCTTATAAACCTGTATTAAGTCACCACGAATTCTTCTCTCTTCGAGACACTGTAGGCCGGTTTTTCTGAGTCGTTCCTCATAACCTGAAAGGGTAAGTAGCAGAATGTAGTCCAGAGAACGGAATGCGTTGTGTCGTAGTTTACAGCTTGGCTGCGATATTTGCACCTTTCAGTCCAACACATTCGACTTCAGCAAGCATTTTTTGAGTACCGGGTTAGCATTCCCTCTTCGATCTCTTCTCCTTAGCCAGTCTGCCCTGCTGCAGCCTGTTATCCAGGATCACCGCGTGGAGGTGTAGAAGGGTCTTGGCAGCTCTGGTTCGCTGGCCCTGACGCTAGCAGTCAGCTATGGGTCGCTAACCACTGCAGCTCATGTGCTGTTCAGCATCTTGAGCCTTTATGCTTATCTGAAACTACAAATTGTGAGAAAACTGTTGTTGATATTCAGTATCATATTGATGTTTCGGAACAATCAATATTTTTTAATGAATTTTTAAATATTGTTAAAGTCATTTTTATTTATCATGCATAACATTTGATAGAAACTGAATAATATTGAAATGCAAAAATTTCAAGAATGTTTTTTAGACTAAATGAAACATGTTGATATAATTTCCCCTTTTGTGGCATGTTAACAAGAAAACCCCTCGACTACCCCAGCAATGGGGAAAATGTTGAATGATAGTTAACAAGTTAACACAGGGAGCAAAGAATTGGCGGAGATGTTGTAACCGTCCGAGCATGTTGTCAAATGTGACTGAAATGTCTTCCACAAAGGGCTAGCAACTTCATCATGTAAAAACAAATGAGTACAGAAATCACTACTGCAAAAGCACCTAAAGTGCTAGGGCACACCTGCCGAGGACAGATGTGTCAGACCGAAAAGTGCAAATTACGCAGTCAAGCTGTAAACTAGCAAACACAACGCATTCCGTTCTCTGGACTACATCCTGTTAATTGCAAAACCCTGTTCAGGATTTGGTAGTGGGAGATTGAGAACGGACGCAGAAGAAGAAGCTACGGCACAGGGTTCCGAAAGGTGCCAATTACTGTGGTGGCCATATGGTTTATATGATGCAAAATGGAAACATGAACAAGTTATCAGTTTTGTGGTATTGCATGTACACACACACACGTGCACATATGTGTAAGTCTGCATTGCAGCAAGACATACTTACGACATAGGCCAGAATAGTCCATTCAGCTTGTCTCTGCATGTGAAATAAATTTCTCTGTAGTGTCCTCTTATTTGTCTTTGTATAATGTCTCAAGATTGCCGACCATATGGCAGCCAATCGTTATTTTTTCTTCTTTGTACGTTGTCAGACGTCAACTTGAATTTGTTCGAAGAAAGCAGCAGTCATCCTGAGGCTGTCAACACTGCCATATAGTTTGTCTAGTGATGGCCACGTGCTTTCTCTGGTCCTTGTTTGTCAGGCAATTTTGCAGCAGATGTTCAGCGGTCATTTTCCCTGTTTCCACAGGTGCATTCACCAGTAGCACCTATCTTCAGTTTATTGAATAGATGGTACCTTAGTCTGTTGTGGCCTGTGCGGAGTCTGACGACCACATCCTGCTCTCTTCTGTTCAACTGGTAATAAGCACCATTTTTTGTGTAGCCAGTATGCTCTTTTTCCCATGTATCTGGCCCTAATAAACCTTTCGGACTCTTCGTAGGTCACACTAGAATCTGGTTGTGGTAACCTTGCACCTTCTTTTGCCAATCTGTCTGCCTTCTCATTGCCTTGAATGTTACAGTGGGTTGGAACCCACTGTACAACTACTTATTTGGGTGTGGACTGCTGGCATAGTTGACAGCAATCGTTATTTAACTCATTAGATCAAATATTCTGAGAAGAAGTAGTCCTACTATTTGCTCTCCCATTGTCTGTCAACTGTGCTAGGCTGAACTTGTTTATATAATGATTATCAGGTGCCGTGTCAGGTGACATTAACTATCATTTTCCTTTCCTCCACAACCATCTTTCCCTTGAACACTTCATAATCTCTTTGTTTTTTCATCCTGTTTGTCTTGCCATTCCAGATCTTTCTTCTGTCTTTTTTTATTTTAATCTTTCCCAAGGGTTTTCAGACCCCCATTTTAACATTGTTTGAGCTGCGATCTTTAAACAATTCTTTGAGCTGTTATCTTTTAACGTTGTTTGAGCTGTCATCTTTTAACGTTGTTTGAGCTATCATCTTTAAACACTATTTGAGCTGTGGTCTTTTAGTATTGTTTGAGCTGTGATCTTTTAGCATCGTTTGAGCTGTGATCTTTTAGCATTGTTTCAACTGTGATCTTTTAGCATTGTTTGAGCTGTAATCTTTCAGCATTGTTTGAGCTATGATCTTTTAGTATTGTTTGAGCTGCGACCTTTTAGCATTGTTTGAGCTGTGATCTTTTAGCATTGTTTGAGCTGTGATCTTTTAGTATTGTTTGAGCTGTAATCTTTCAGCATTGTTTGAGCTGCGACCTTTTAGCATTGTTTGAGCTGTGATCTTTTAGCATTGTTTGAGCTGTGATCTTTTAGTATTGTTTGAGCTGTGATCTTTTAGCATTGTTTGAGCTGTGATCTTTTAGCATTGTAACATTCTTCAGACCATATTTCTGTTGCTGCAAGTGATTTTTCTTATTTATCTACAATTCAGTTTTCAAATATTATATTAGCTTTCATTGAATGGAAGAATGTAGTCCTTTATTTCTCTTCTTCCCACATGCAAAAGTCAAAACATGGGAATACAAAGTTTAGATAACATGGCAAAACAAAGTTTAGATAACATAAGTCAGAACTTATGAAAATAGAATGAATTTTTTAGAATTATTCTGCATGAGATTAGAAAATATATCACTGGAAACATTCAACAAAGCTAAAGTAAAATTATGTTGTTCTGATTTGTTATAGAAATGTATAATCTCACTGTGATTCTTTTGTTTCATCTACAAAGGCCCTTCAGATTTCAATTGGGTGGATGCATGTGTTGACAGAGAGGACAATCATCGAGTATGGAAAGATGCTGCTGTTAACAAGTATCACTTCAAGTACTTATATAATTTGTTCGGAGAAGTAGACGCTGTGCATCTCATGAAGGCAAGTACGAATATTTTGCATTTAGGTATGTCACAGAATTTTCCAACCATTATAGTTTCATTTTCAAAGAGGCTACACATTGCCATGTTATCAGTCTGTTTTTCTAGTTCAGATGGCAACTCCTGAGAACATCTTTCACTGCTTTTCTTTTCTAGTTCAGGTGGCAACCTCTGAGAACATCTTTCACTGCTTTTCTAGTTCAGGTGGCAACCCCTGAGAACATCTTTCACTGCTTTTCTAGTTCAGGTGGCAACCTCTGAGAACATCTTTCACTGCTTTTCTAGTTCAGCTGGCAACCCCTGAGAACATCTTTCACTGCTTTTCTAGTTCAGGTGGCAACCCATGAGAACATCTTTCACTGCTTTTCTAGTTCAGGTGGCAACCCCTGAGAACATCTTTCACTGCTTTTCTAGTTCAGGTGGCAACCTCTGAGAACATCTTTCACTGCTTTTCTAGTTCAGCTGGCAACCCCTGAGAACATCTTTCACTGCTTTTCTAGTTCAGGTGGCAACCCATGAGAACATCTTTCACTGCTTTTCTAGTTCAGGTGGCAACCCCTGAGAACATCTTTCACTGCTTTTCTAGTTCAGGTGGCAACCTCTGAGAACATCTTTCACTGCTTTTCTAGTTCAGCTGGCAACCCCTGAGAACATCTTTCACTGCTTTTCTAGTTCAGGTGGCAACCCATGAGAACATCTTTCACTGCTTTTCTAGTTCAGGTGGCAACCCATGAGAACATCTTTCACTGCTTTTCTAGTTCAGCTGGCAACTCCTGAGAACATCTTACACTGCTTTTCTAGTTCAGCTGGCAACTCCTGAGAACATCTTCCACTGCTTTTCTAGTTCAGGTGGCAACTCCTGAGAACATCTTACACTGCTTTTCTAGTTCAGCTGGCAACTCCTGAGAACATCTTTCACTGCTTTTCTAGTTCAGGTGGCAACCTCTGAGAACATCTTCCACTGCTTTTCTAGTTCAGCTGGCAACTCCTGAGAACATCTTCCACTGCTTTTCTAGTTCAGGTGGCAACTCCTGAGAACATCTTACACTGCTTTTCTAGTTCAGCTGGCAACTCCTGAGAACATCTTCCACTGCTTTTCTAGTTCAGGTGGCAACCTCTGAGAACATCTTCCACTGCTTTTCTAGTTCAGCTGGCAACTCCTGAGAACATCTTCCACTGCTTTTCTAGTTCAGGTGGCAACCTCTGAGAACATCTTCCACTGCTTTTCTAGTTCAGGTGGCAACTCCTGAGAACATCTTTCACTGCTTTTCTAGTTCATGTGGCAACCCCTGAGAACATCTTTCACTGTTTTTCTAGTTCAGCTGGCAACCCCTGAGAACATCTTACACTGCTTTTCTTCCTCACACAAACACATATTGTTAAATCTTAGCTTTAGAAGTCAACTTTTATAACAAATTAAGAAACAAGTACTAATGCCAGAAAATGACACATGCTGCAGCCTTCAACCAAGAAACTTATCTGCATCTCTGTTTGGTCAAGGTGTAAAACGGTTTAGTAATCTGTTCTTGTATTGTTGATCATTCACTCAGTCTTTATGGAATTGGAAAGAAAACCTTTTTAATCACAATTTGATTTTCTTCTGTTTTAGCAATTTTATCTATAACAATTTGGTTTTCTTCTGTTTTAGCAATTTTATCTATAACAATTTGGTTTTCTTCTGTCTTAGCAATTTTATCTATAACAATTTGGTTTTCTTCTGTTTTAGCAATTTTATCTATAACAATTTGGTTTTCTTTTGTTTTAGCAATTTTATCTATAACAATTTGGTTTTCTTCTGTTTTAGCAATTTTATCTATAACAATTTGGTTTTCTTCTGTTTTAGCAATTTTATCTATAACAATTTGGTTTTCTTTTGTTATAGCAATTTTTAACTATAACAATTTGATTTTCTTCTGTTTTAGCAATTTCATCTATAACAATTTGGTTTTCTTCTGTTTTAGCAATTTTATCTATAACAATTTGATTTTCTTCTGTTTTAGCAATTTTATCTATAACAATTTGATTTTCTTCTGTTTTAGCAATTTTATCTATAACAATTTGGTTTTCTTCTGTTTTAGCAATTTTATCTATAACAATTTGGTTTTCTTCTGTTTTAGCAATTTTATCTATAACAATTTGGTTTTCTTCTGTTTTAGCAATTTTATCTATAATAATTTGGTTTTCTTCTGTTTTAGCAATTTTATCTATAACAATTTGGTTTTCTTCTGTTTTAGCAATTTTATCTATAACAATTTGGTTTTCTTCTGTTTTAGCAATTTTATCTATAACAATTTGGTTTTCTTCTGTTTTAGCAATTTTATCTATAACAATTTGATTTTCTTCTGTTTTAGCAATTTTATCTATAACAATTTGATTTTCTTCTGTTTTAGCAATTTTATCAATAACAATTTGGTTTTCTTCTGTTTTAGCAATTTTATCTATAACAATTTGGTTTTCTTCTGTTTTAGCAATTTTATCTATAACAATTTGGTTTTCTTCTGTTTTAGCAATTTTATCTATAACAATTTGGTTTTCTTCTGTTTTAGCAATTTTATCTATAACAATTTGGTTTTCTTCTGTCTTAGCAATTTTATCTATAACAATTTGGTTTTCTTCTGTTTTAGCAATTTTATCTATAACAATTTGGTTTTCTTCTGTTTTAGCAATTTTATCTATAACAATTTGGTTTTCTTCTGTTTTAGCAATTTTATCTATAACAATATGGTTTTCTTCTGTTTTAGCAATTTTATCTATAACAATTTGGTTTTCTTTTGTTTTAGCAATTTTTAACTATAACAATTTGATTTTCTTCTGTTTTAGCAATTTTATCTATAACAATTTGGTTTTCTTCTGTTTTAGCAATTTTATCTATAACAATTTGATTTTCTTCTGTTTTAGCAATTTTATTTATAACAATTTGATTTTCTTCTGTTTTAGCAATTTTATCTATAACAATTTGGTTTTCTTCTGTTTTAGCAATTTTATCTATAACAATTTGGTTTTCTTCTGTTTTAGCAATTTTATCTATAACAATTTGGTTTTCTTCTGTTTTAGCAATTTTATCTATAACAATTTGGTTTTCTTCTGTTTTAGCACGTCATTTTCTATCACAATTTGGTTTTCTGTTGTTTCAATTAGTCTTTTATATATCACAATTTGATTTTCTGTTGTTTTGACTTGAATTGTCTTTGATCGGTCTCAATCTCCCGCTATCAAGTTCTGAAAAGGACTTTACAAGTAGCAGGATGTAGTCCGGAATGTGTTGTGTCGTAGTTTACATCTTAACTGCGGCATTTGCACCTTTTGGTTCAACACATCCAACTTCAGCAGGCATTTTTTGAGTACCGAGTTAGTCATCCCTCTTCGATCCCTTCTCCTTAGCCAGACTGCTCTGTTGCAGCCTGTTATCCAGGATCACTACATGGAGGTGTAGAAGGGTCTTTGCAGCTCTGGTTCACAGGCCCTGACGCTAGAAGTCAGCTATGGGTCACTGATCGTCGCATTTGATGTGCTGCTCAGCGTCATGATCTCTTCTGTTGTTTTAACAAGTCTTTTATCTATCTCAATTTGGTTTTTTATTTTTTTTAAGAAGTTTTTTATCTATCACAATTTTGCATTGTTCATCAACCATATAATATTCATGATTAATATATAGATATAAGGCCACACAATTTGTAACTTCAACAATTCAGTCAATAACTGACATGCATCATTACAGTGATAAACCCTTAAACTATCAGCAAATTGCCTCACAGTTAGCAAATATTTACCTTTTTGTATCTATCAAAATGAGGAAGAAAGAATGCTCCAGAAACTACTGGAAAGATATTTAATTTCTGCAAGTAGTAAAATATGTAGATTTTGCATTGATAAATAGACACACCGATAGAAAGAGTACATTCAAGAACCTAACAATCCAACAGGCACCCGGGGACAATCAATATCTATCCCAATAAACAATATCTGGAACTCAAGGAGATCTGGCTGCAAGGCATGAGGGGGAAGATCATGTGGCAGAGGGATAGATGACATAACAAAAATACTGCAACATAGTTTCACAACAACCGACACAAAACACTTGGCTCAAGAAAGGCAACTTAAGACACTTAACAGCAAAAGGGGATGGGGAAGTAAAGTGAAATAGACACTAGTACGATCACATAATTTAATTTGAAACTAGTGGATGTATAGCTTTTTTTGTCTATTAATGTTTGTTGACATATGTTAATTGTCTCTAGTGGAAGATGCAGTTACTTATACATACAAGATGAAACATTGCTTTCTGCAAAGAATGGACGATCGATGGAGCACAGTGAGAGTAATAGAAGAGACAAGAAGTGACCACTAACACGTTGGTCCGGCTACCTTACATCCTGCAACTACATTCACGGTGCCACATATGTACTTACTTACTACTTACTTAGTCGCTACTCTTCTACCGTGAGGTGTAGAGGTTTGCCAAAGAGAACGCCACACTGCTCTATCCGCCGTCTTTTTCCTGGCCTCTTTCCAATCCAGCCCTCTATCACTTAGGGACTGTCGTATGTTGTCTTCTCAGCGTACTTTGAGACGTCCTCGGGGTCTGCGTCCTTGACTTTTGATCTCCCATGACCGCTTTGGTATCCGATCTTCTTCCATTCTACAGACATGACCAAACCACTGTAGTTGGGACTGCTCCCACTCGTGTCTGCAGGGGTTGAACTTCAAGACTGCTACGTATTGTCTGGTTACGGATCTTGTCCCTTTTCGTCACCTGAACCGCCTTTCTTAGGTACCTCATTTCTGAAGTTTGTAATTGCCTTTCTTGGGCTGTAGTCATTGCCCATGACTCACATCCATATGTCAGGACAGGCACATAGGTCGAGCAGTATACATCCATCTTTATTTTCCTGCTTATTTCTCTTCTGCTGAGGAAACCTCTGTTTATTGCATGGAACAGTCTACCTGCTGCTGCCCTTCGTGCAGTTAACTCCTCTTTGATTCCTCCCATGCTGTCTATTACCACTCCTAGATATTTAAAGTTGCTGACCTGCTCCAGTGCTCGTGTTCCCAGGGTTATCTGATGTCTCTTTTCATCTCTGGCGATCACCATGGTTTTTTGTTTTGGAGTTGCTGATGTACATTCCTCTCTTCTTCAACTCTTCTTCCCAAACCTGCAAATTGATCTGGAGATGTGCTTCGGTTTTCGTGATCAGGGCCACATCGTCTGCAAATGGCCACAGATGTGCGACTCATTATCCACTGGTGACATTGGCACAAGACAGAGACCGTTGGAAGAGAAGTTGGGACCCGCAACGCTGTTAACCAAAGCTGAAGAACAGGTCGTTCAGTAATCCAGTAATATTGCTTTTATCTATTAGGTTGATTGTAAATTGTACTTGAAATATAGCTGTTTGTAATTTTGTACACTTTTGAACATAAAACATATACAGTGAACAAACATATAATTAAACACAAACAATAATGATGTAATGATTAATGATGCATTTTAACATTTGTTGACCAGATAAATCAAAAAGACAATAATATTTCTAGACTGAAAACATCTGTTTACGGAACTGTGAATCACAGTAATTAGGACTGAATTTGATTTCTCAGTAAGTCTAAAGTAACCACAGTGGTCCACAGGATGAAAAGAATAGGGCCACTGTAACCTTCCCAAAATGTCATAAAAGCTAAATAAAGATTCTAGTAACCTCATCATGTGAAACTACCATTGCAAATGTTATGCTACAGACTTCCTGTAAAGGACATTCTGGCCCTATCACTTGAAATGAAAGGGTGAAGTGAGTGTTATGGAGGTTTAACCTCACTTTGTTAACAAACTTCACCATAGAGTTAGCTGTTTTTTCATCAAGTGGTGTACACAGATGTGTCCATCTTCTGGTCTAGCATAACCCTCATGCTGAAAAATTGTGCATTGTAAAGAGCCAGATCCTTCTCAACCTAGTCCTGGTATATGTAAGTGTGAACCCCATATGTTGAACATAGACGAGCAAACCTTAATGAAGCCCATGGGCACTAGCACTAGCTGCTGCAACGTCCATGTCTAGAAAGGAGTTAGTTAAACTGAACGGTTCAATGGAAGGGGAACCAACATTTCCTAGAACCAATCATAAAAACAAAAGACACTCAGAAAATGATAACCCTTTATCTAACAAATATTTGAGCACGGAAAGACTTCAGAAGAACTTGGCATAGCCAACAGGTAATTGGTGGTAGGATTTGGGAACTTTGAACTCTAATTTGGCTACAGTATCTCAGCACTGGAGAGACTGTAGCGAACAAAAATGGAGCGACTAGATAAGTTAAATTCATATGAATTATTGATATCATTCACCCAGAGCATTCTGGCTTTAGAGCATCTACCAGAGACTCACACCTCACCCCCTTCTTCTATTAGTACAAACAGTCCACCTTTGAGAAGACCAGGAGCTGAGCTTTCACCGCTAGAGGTTATGTACATGCCTTGGGAGCATTTACTTAAAATAAATGCTCATCTGCAATTCCACTCCCTGCTATGATAGCATTTGGTTCCAAAACTGGTAGGAAATCCACGGATATCCCAGCCTTGCGATGACATATCCACTGCATAATATTGTACAGGATGATGAAAGCCGAAGTGCTAAGTAATCAGCGAGACAACGTATCAAACTAATGACATTCTGTCATGGAATACTTTTTCAGGAGGGCCAGATGGTTGTATGTGGGGATCGTAGCCGTACCCTAAATTTGATTGACTTGTCTAAGTATCGTGGGCCTGGTAGTGATGAGGCACAGATGAAAGACATGCTTTGTCACTGTGACAGGGTAGTACATCAGGTTGGTTTACGTGTGTGTGTGTATCGTGTGTGTGTATCGTGTGTGTGTATCGTGTGTGTGTGTGTGTGTATCGTGTGTGTGTATCGTGTGTGTGTATCGTGTGTGGTGTGTGTGTGTATCGTGTGTGTGAAGATTAATGAGTATAGGTTGGAGTGAGGGTCAGGAAGAGAGAAGCATATACATGTTCACACTTGAAATCCTGGTATTCAAACAGGCATGTTAATGTATGTTGCCAGATAGTTGAAGGCTATTGGCTATCAGTAGTAGACATTTTAAAACTTCCTGCGGCTTACTAGGCCTGGAGGAAGGTGCAAATAACTTGAGTAGATTTTTATCTGGAAATTTTGAATTTTGTTTGGGCAGCTGCCATTAAGCCTATTCTTTTCGATTTCTAACTGCTAAGGAATTTTTAACATGCTCGACACTGAACACGGTGTCCAATCTCACTACCCAGAGATCAGGGAAATTTTTACAAGAAGATCCACGTGAAAAAAATCCCAGTCTCCACCGTGATTCGAACCCACGACCTTCGGCACCCGAGGCGGACACCTTACCTTAAGACCACTGAGCGTGCGCGGCCCCCACCCCCCCCCCCCACATGTGCGTACAGAAAAATAAAATCAAAAATAGAAACTGATAAATATGAAGAGGAGGGTTTTATTAATGAGCTTTACGCGCTCAAAGACATACTTTCCATATTTCTGAGAGTATGCAAGCATATTATTTCCTTTGTAATATTGTTTTTTTGTGAAGGGTTGGATTTGGAGTATAGCATCAGCTGGAAACCAGATTGTGACTGGATCATGGGATGCTTATGTTCGGATGTTTGATATGGAAGCAGGATGCAAGCTCACTTCAAGTTTTAAGTAAGTCTCAAATAATTTATCCAAGCTCAATGTTAGTAACTATTCTATAACTATATTCACATGCAGCTCTAGTAAGAATTATATGAACATAGACTTAATTAGATGTTAATGATAAGAGACAGAATGAGACGCAAAGAAATCTGACACAAAGTTGGAACAGTGCCATTCAATGTAAATATTGAACGACACAGAATTAAATATGTTAGAATATGACAAGAATGCCTCCAAATCTACCCACAGTTCAGACCTATAACACCAGACAAGAAGACATTTACCTGGAAATTGGGTAGAAACTTTAGTCCTTCTCTGTGTATTCACCCTGTAAGGTGATACACTACTCTCATCTACTCTCCACCTTCATGATGCCCTGATTGTAGAACTCCTCTGTCTGGGCCGGATCCACGTCTTCAGTTCAGTAATCAAGTCCAGTAACTCAGAAAAACGATGTCCGCAAAGCGGATGCTTCATGTTTTGGAAGAGAAAGAAGTCACTAGGTGCCAAGCCTGGTGGATGGGGCATGATTTCATACCAGCACGCTTTTCTGATGCCCAGGAATTGACTACTGAGCTAGTAATTAGGTTCAGGGCCGAGGCAGAGGAGTTCTACAATCAGGGCATCAGGAAGGCGAAGAATAGATGCAAAAACTTAATTTGTTACTTGACAGTATGAATGTAACAAGGCATACACAAGCCATACAACAGAAACGTAATATGTTACTTGACATTATAAATGTAACAAGATGTATGCAAGGCTTACAACAAAAACTGAATTTGTTACTTGACAGTATGAATGTAACAATGCATGAATTAATTATGCAACGGGACAACAATAAATTAGCAAATACATTACAGATAACAAGAAGAAAAGTGTTTTCTTTTAAAATCATTAAACTTAAGATATTTCTTGAAAGCACTGCACTAAAGTATTGTAGAGTTGGCAGATCTTTTCTGAGTCGCATGATTACAATTGCTAGTGAGCATCTGGAAAGAGAGCCATAGGATTTGGTTTGATATGTGACCAGTATTTCACTCCCATTTTAATTTTGAGTTGTAGCCCTTGTCTAGCCTTTTCAGTGTCATACCTACTTTCTTTGTCTCTCCTTGTTATAATTCAAACGAATACACACTTCATTGTAGTAGTTTGTATATTATATTTGAAAATGATCAAGAAAACTGCTATTATACATGAAGGTATATGTATTAGTATATGTAGCACAGCTACAAGTTGACTAAGGAGAGGTCCAGATTAGATATTAGGAAGTATTTTTTTAGGCAGAGAGTTGTGAATGCTTAGAATGCATTGCCAAGTGAGGTGGTGGAGGCTGAGACGGCATGAGGGATGACAGAGGATGATAAATGAAAAGGTACTGACTATCTAAATAATATGTCATTTTAGAAAGTTAAGACCAGATGTGGTCAGGTACCATAAGGCGTGGAGAGTTATATAAGTTTGAAGATTGCACATCTGAGTGTGAACTTTAATTTGCGTGAATGTTTTCTTTTTCATTTACAGATGTCATTCATCAGTCCTTTGCCTCTATGCAGAGAATAATGAAACTGTTGCCAGTTGCTCTGACAAGAAGGTTTATTTTTTTGACCATCGTACCTCAGATGTTCGATTTCAAACATTTCACACAAAACCAGTGCTTTGTGTTGCAGGAAATGAGAACTTCATAATCTCAGGAAGTGAAGATAAATCAATTTCTGTCTTTGATCGCAGAGCTGGAAAGATATTTAATATATTCAAGGTAGGACTGAATAATATTATGATCATTGAAGTTTCAGTTCTCTTACTTATGTGGTCAAATATGTTACGTCTTGGTTGGCTGGTTTGACCGATGAAAACTGATTTTTAAAATAATACTTACTTACTTAATTAGTCATTTATCTTATACCCTGAGGTTTGGAAGACTGTTCTTTTGTCTGGTTTTGTTCCAGTCTGGTCTTTGTATGCTGTCTTCATATCATACTTTGAACATCCTGGCAAGGGGTCTGAATCCCTGGCTGTTGACTTCTATGGTGTCTGGTTTTTTTCTCATTCTGCAGACATGGCCAAACCACTGATGTTGAGACTGCTCCACTTGGGCCTGCAGGGTTTGGGCTTTGAGATCTTGACATATTGTCTGGATACAGATCTTGTCACTTGGACCACCTTTCTTATGTACCTCATTTTTAAAGACCGTAGCCGGCTTTTTTGGGTTGTGGTCATTGGCCATGACTTACATTTGTATGTGAGGACAGGTACATATGTGGATCAGTATACATCCATCTTACTTTCTTTATTATTTCTCTTTTGCGGAGGAATCCTCTGTTTATTGCAAGGAAAAGAGTATTAGTTTCTGTCTTTCATGCAGCTAACTCTTTGATGCCTCCCTTTTGGTCTATTACCACTCAAAGATATTTAAATTGGCTAATATGTTTCAGTGGCTGTTTTCCCAGTGTTATCTGGTGTTTATTTTCCTCTCTTGCAACTATCATGGTTTTTGTTTTAAAGCTGCTGATGGACATTCCTTTCTTCTCCAACTCTTCTTTCCAGAAGTTGGTCTGGAGATGTGCCTCAGACTTGGTGATCAGAGTCACATCTACAAATGCCAGCTCCGTTATATGTGTTGGTTTCATCTTCCAGTACCCCATTGCATATCTTTTTGTCCTTTCCTTGCAGATTTTGATGACATCATCCATCAGGAGTATGGAAAGGTATGGTGATCAGATGTGACCCTGCCTAACTCTGCTAGTGGTTCTGAACTCCTATCATTTTTGATGTAAAAATAATTAATAAATTATACCTGATGTACATAGTTTGCTGAATTGTATAATTTGCTTCAACTGCAATAGTCAGCATATCTTTAGTGATATAGTTTTTTTGTTGCTTTCACTGAGGAAACAGAGAGCTAATGGTTGTTGTTAGAGAATGCCCACAACGAGTAAGTTACTCTTTTGTGCGCCCTGAAAAGGACATTAGGTGGCGGGTTGCAGTAGCTTTTCTCACATCCCAAGCGTGCTGATGAAGGTTGACCAGGGTCATCCAGGCGGTTGTGCTATGCTTAGCTTCATCTGCGTGTTGCTCACTACTACAGGGATCACATCAATCCCTCACCTTGTTAGCCAGGCTGCCATGACAACAGCTCGGAAGGGCTACGAGGAAGCCAAGGTGGGAGTCTTGTGTAGTGTGTTTTGCCTGAACTGGTACTAACATGTCTGATCAGTATATTTTGCCTGACCATACGTTATTCTTCCTTCCCGAAAGCGAATGGTACATTGTTCAAAACTATTATTGTGATCTTAATATAACCTTTTGATGAAGATGGGCAGCTAAGTTGTTAGTGACACAGCTCACAAACTAAACTAGCATGTGTTCAGATGCAACCAACAAGGTCGTACCCCTATGGGATCTGAATCTATTTAAAATGTGTGCTGAAGTTGCATGCAGTAGGACATAAAGCATAAAACACAGTACAATGCACACTGCCTTAGAAAATGCAAATTAGACAAGAAATATAATTTTCTGTGTGGATAGCACCTCTTCTCTTGTAATGGAGGAAAGAATAGGATCAGTTTCTCCATGTATATTGCAAAAGACATGAAATGTTTGTGCATGGGGTTAGCAACCTCATCATGTTGTTGTTGTTGTTAAATGTCCACAATGGGTAAGTTTATTCTTTTGTGCATCCTGAAAAGGGTGTTAAGTGGTGGATTGCAATACCTTTCCTCACATCCGGAGCATGCTGATGAAGGTGGACCATGTTCCTCCAAGTGGTTGTGCTATGCTTGGCTTCATCTATGTGTCACTTACTACTATGGGTTCACGTTGAACCCCAACCCTGTCAGCCTGTTTTCAGGTAGAACTGCGTGGAAGTGAGGTGTGGATCTTGGTCAGTATATTTTAGCTGGCTGCCAGGCGTTAAACTTCTCTCCGCATATCATGTAAAACATTTTGTAACAGAAACCACAATTGCAAGAGTACACATAGTGCATTCATGCAAATTTCTCATAACAAGCCATCTACAGTGGTGGCACTATGCTTTGTGAGAAACACTGAAGAAAAAGAAATATAACCTCTCTAATATCTAAATCCTGGTATTCAATCAGGTACGTGTGTCTGATGCCAGGTAGTCAAATGTTGAGTAAACTCATTTCGCTCTTTTGCCTTGGTGTACCATGTTGGGTCCAGGGTCTCCTTCAGGCCATCTCTCCATCTCAGCCGTGGTTGCCTGCGAGAGCGCCTAAAGTTGTAGGGCCACCATGATGTCACTCTATGTGTCCATCTGCTATCCGCCATGCGCACCACATGGACAAATCTGTGTTTTCGTGACAGTGCAAGATCTATGATGTCAGTGAAGGAAGTTCGACATCTGATCTTTGCATTGCGAATTTGGTCTCAAATGGAGATCTTCAATGTTCTTTGCTCAAGTGTTCATTGGGTAACGCAGAGTCTATGTGCATCAACTTTCTGTAGGTTCTACACCTCGCAGCCATATACCATGGATGGAAGAACCACACTGTTGAAGGTGTGAGCCCTAGCATTGTCGTTTTGCATTTGTTGCAGTAGAAGCTGAGCCAGCCCTCCGCTATCCTTCATGATATCTCCCAATTTATTGAATGGGAGTTTGTGATCTGTTGGCTCAAGTAGATGTACAAATTTATGTTTTCTCTTAATATTTTACCATGCTGAGGGAAACATCATCTTTTATACAAAATAACCATTTACTATTTTTAATTAACTTCAGTGAATTGATAGCCAGATGCTTATTTTCTTTTATCTTTTTGTGCATCGTCCATCATGTTGAAAGGATAAAGTTGCAATTAGTCTTGAGTTCATGTAATGTGAAACCTAAATGGCATGTTTTTGTTTTGTTAAGCATAGACTACACCTTGATTTTGAAACAATCTATGAGGTAAAATTATCTTACACCTGGGTCAGAACTTGTTAAACAATTTCTTCTTTGATCATTTGGTATCTTAAAACCTATTTAGTCTACATGGTTATCTTCTTCTTCTTCTTCGTTCATTCGCAATCTCCCACTACCAAACCCTGAAAGGGCTTAAGTAGCAGAATGTAGTCCAGAGAACGGAATGCGCTGTGTCGTAGTTTACAGCTTGGCTGCGATATTTGCACCTTTCGGTCCAACACATCTGACTTCAGCAAGCATTTTTTGAGTACCGGGTTATATCTGGGAGTCACATTTGATCGGCGCATGACATGGAAAAGTCAGATTGAGAGAAACCGAATGAGAGCCAGAGAAAGAATGGCAATCATGAGCAAACTTGCTGGCACAAGCTGGGGAGCAGACGAAGGCATACTAAAGAAACTGTACACTGGAAGAGTGAGACCAGTTCTCGAGTATGGCATTGCGGCATGGACAACAGCAGCGAAGGTGAACTTCGATAAAGTTAGCAAACTTCAAAACCAAGCCATGAGAATTATAACAGGTGGCATGAAGTCAACGCCAATTGTAGAACTTGAAAAGATTACAAAACTGCAATCCATGACCGATAGAAGAGACTGCAGAGCCCAGCTGCAGTCAGAGAAACTCCGAAGACTGACCGACCATCCAATGCACCAGAGACTAAACAATTTGGGAAATGGGAAACTAAAGCGGAGAAACTTTGCAGAAATAGCCAAAGCAAAGATGCACGAAGATCCCATAAACGCACAAACAACACCAAAACCCATCACTACTGTACGAAAACCTACCTGGAGGCAGGATATATTTCCAGAGGTGGTAGAAAATATACCAGGTATTGCAAACAAAAACTGCCAGACTGAAAAAGAAAGGAGAGATACTACCCTAAGCTTCATAACGAAAAGCTACCCAAGCATGGACTGGACCCATGCATACACCAACGGCTCTGTAACAAACACTACACAGAACGGAGGGGCAGGAGCATTCCTGAACCTGCCAAATGGCAGAAAAATAACACTGTCACTCGCTACTGGTAAGTACACAAGCAATTTCAGAGCGGAGGTAGAGGCACTGAGGGCGGCCGTGGAAGAAATGGTGACACACAGTGAAAATGAGAGCCATATAGTCCTGCTTACAGATGCTCTCGCCGTAGTCACAGCACTAAAAAGCCAGAAAAATACTGAGCTTAATGACTTAAGAGCAGCACTCTGCAAACTGTGCCAGCAGTCCGCACCAAAAAGGGTAGTGGTACAGTGGGTCCCATCACACTGCAACATCCAAGGCAACGAGGAGGCAGACAGACTGGCAAAAGAAGGTGCAAGACTACCACAAACAGATACTAGTATGACGTACGAAGAGTCAAAACGGCTTATCAAAGCCAGATACATGACCAAATGGGAAACCGAACATACTGGTTACACCAAAAACGATGCCTATTACCAGTTGAACCGAAGAGAGCAGGTCGTTGTCTTCAGACTTCGCACTGGCCACAATAGACTGAGGTACCACCTATTCAACAAATTGAAGATAGGGTGTACCGACGAATGCCCGTGCGGTACTGGTAAAATGACTGCTGAACATCTGCTGCAGAACTGCCCGACATACGAGGATCAGAGAGAGCAGATGTGGCCATCACCAGTGGAACTGCAAGACAAGCTCTATGGCAGTGGCGACAGCCTCAGGATGACCGCCGCTTTTTTAGAAAAAATAATGGTTACTGTCTGACTGCGTACGAAGAAGAAGAAGAAGAAGAGTACCGGGTTAGCATTCCCTCTTCGATCCCTTTTCCTTAGCCAGTCTGCCCTGCTGCAGCCTGTTATCCAGGATCACCGCGTGGAGGTCTAGAAGGGTCTTGGCAGCTATGGTTCGCTGGCCCTGACGCTAGCAGTCAGCTATGGGTCGCTAACCACTGCAGCTCATGTGCTGCTCAGCATCTTGATCCCGTCTACATGGTTAAAGAAGAGTACAACTATTTTTATGAGCAAAAAGAAATAGATAGCTAAATACAGTTATGTGTAAGACTAGCAAATTTGTTCCATTAAAGAACAACAGAAGTACTGGGCAGCCGACTTTTATTCCTCAGCCCAATAAATCCCCTTGCAAGCACCTTCGTATTTCTTAGTCTTAGTCATCCTGTACTTCTACATGGGCACATGCCTCTGTGCAGATCCAAGCTCTGGTATGAGCTCGAGCGTTGGGACAAGTGCCGCGGAGGGTGGTTAACCGATGTGCGAGTTCATCTAAATAGACTCAAATACTAGAGCAAAGTAGACCTGCAGCCTTTTAAGCATCATCAATGCTGCTCTTAACAAACCACCTAACCATGGCCGGTGTTATGCCATGTCACACAGTTAGTTGCTATTCTTGTCCTTCACAAAGACCCCAGCGGACCACTCGGGATTGCAAGCATCAGCAAATGGACAACACCAATCTTATGGCGTTTTCTTTTAAAGAAAATTGAAGAAAGAATGACAGAACCTACATAACCTGTTGTGCCCAGTACAGATTCTAAGGAGACTGCCCTACCTGTATCTTAATGTCCCTAGAGAAGAGAGGAACGATGGAAGAACTTATGTACTTTAAAATTTGATTCCATATGAATATAACAAGTCATGTTACAATGATTCCTATTGTGTACCACCTTCTTAAACTCCATCCATGGAACTACCTTCACCTCCTCTTACACTGTTCTGTGTCAGATGTTTTTATCTTTCCCTATGGGCTTCAACCAGCGTATGTTTTGTTATATTGTTTAGTTTCTGTCTGATGTGTATTCTATCCATCTGCACTTTCTCTCCTAATCTTTGGCTGCATTGGTTGTTGAGTTCTTTGATGCAAGTCTGCATTTGATATTGCTTCTGGCTATTTGTCACGAAGTATACAATGAAACTGTTGATAAATGAGGGGATTATATTTTGATGTATTATTATTAATGAAATTATTAACCCTTTACAATCTGGCCTAATGTATAAGATTCATGTCCTGAAGCATTAATCAAATCATTTAAGTAAAATAATAAAGGATTAAGACATGAATCTAGTCATTTAGACAGACTGTAAAGGGTTAAGACAAAAATTTAATCAATTTGATGAGATTGTAAAGGGTTATGACAGATCTAATCAGTTAGACCGGGCTGTAAAGGGTTAATTAATGGATATTTAAACTATTCAAACAAATGGTTAAGTGTTCAAAACTGTGGTAGTATTGTAGACTTTCATTAGTAGAAACTTATTAAATTCTACGTGATCGTTCTGTAATGACTGCTACATCTTGAATATTTGATCCCAGCTACAAAACTACCCACTGTGTATGAGCTACACTGATAACCAGTTATGGTTTGGTGACAGAACCGGCACTCTACATTTACATGATACCACAAATGGATTGTTTGAGGACATTGGTGTAAGTTTCATTTTCATTTACAAGCCTCTATAAAAATGTTGTTGATATATTTTAATATTCACAATTGTTTTTTGTTCTGGATTATTTATGTACATGCACCTTATTTAATTTGAATGGAACTTCTTGACCTATTGCACCATAACGCTTGAAACAGTTGGTATACTATGTATTCTTGTCTCATAAATACACACACTATTCTACATTTGGCCTTTTCATAGAAATCTTGTATAATTCTTAGAAACTTATCTGGTATTCCATAATGCTTCAGTATTTTCCAAATTACTGTTCGATCTAAACTATCTAATGCTTTTTCAAAATCTATGGTTCATATATAGAAGTGTCTGCCACTCCTTAGATTGCTCTATGATAATTCTGAGTGTTGCCATTTGATCTGTGCAAGATCTTCCTGTTCTACATACTGCCTGTTTGCTCAGTTTTCCATCTAGAGCATCTTTTATACGGTGAAGCATTATCCTGGTCAGCACTTTTTCACTCACTGCCAGGAGTGTTATGTCTCACCAGTCACTGCGTGAGGCCAGATTTCTTTTCTTTGGTAGTTTGATTAGGTGTCTTTCTTTCCCATTTCAGGGAATGGCTTCTTGTTCTCATATCTTTTTGAAGAGCTGGTGAAGCATTTTGCGGTGGTTGAGGTGTTGGCTTTCATGACTGGAGGGGGGGGGGGGGGGGGGTGTGTGTGTGTGTGTGTGTGTGTCTGTGTCCATCTGGTTCTGCAGCTTTCCCATTTTGTATAGTTTAAGTGCTGTATGATTGATCCCTTGTTTTATTGGTGGATTTAAGTTAGCCTTTAAGGGTTCTTTTGCTGGTTCTATGTTTGACAGTGTTTCTTTAAAGTATTTCACCCATCTGTCTTGCTATTTCTTTTCACTACACATGCTCTATCCTTGTTTGTCTTTCATTGGTATGTTTTGGTCCTGTTTTTTTCCTTGATAGCATTCTAGTTATGTTATATAATGTCTTTAGGCCACCTTGCCTTTTCAGCGTCCTCAGCCATTTTCATCTATGTGTTTCCTATTATCCTGTCTGGCACTATTTTTCACTTTCTTATTTAGCTCAGAATATAGCGTGACCAGTCTTTTCTTTTTGTCCTTCACATGTGCAAATTTTTTGTTTCATAGTCCTCCTTTCTGCTGCTAGTTCACTCACTGCTATATTTTCAGCCTCTAATTTTGATTTAATATATGGTGGGTTATGATGAGAGCAGGTCGATTTTTGTTGACAGTTTCAGCTCCTTGTTGAACATAGGTCCTCAAATAATACATCATCAAATGTTAACCTTTTTGTATTTGTTTGCGTTTTTTGTGGTTTAAAGTTTCGACAGGATGGGATAGCCAGCCCGATGACCATCCCTCTAATCTTAGCCTGGCATGCTACAGTGTTACTACTCTTTGCTCCTTTTTCTGTTCCACTAATACTCAGGTATTTCTAAATGCCTTTGTGAAAAGAATCATTTGTAAATTATACTTGAGTTTTGATCTATACCGACAGATGTTTAAAAAGAAATTAAATGAAGATTAATAAACAGTGAAGAAGAAAACAATATGCAAGCAGATTGTAACAGAACTTTAAAATGGACTTGGAATAAATATAGTTAGAGCCAGAAAGAAGTTAACATATTAATTACTTGAGCCGTTCACAGCTGCAAAGGCATTATGACACAGTCTTGTGTAGGATGAAACTAATTAAAAATTTACTGAAACAATTCCGGTATAGTGCAATATTTGAACTGACTTTTGTTTTTCCCATATTACAAGAAAAGTTGCACCAAATTACATAATAATTCATTTATAAATCACACATTCTTTACTGCTTATTCCAAGGAGTTAGTGCTTTCTTTTCCTAAATGATTTCTCTAACGATTTTTTAATTAGTTAACATTCATTTTGAAGAAAAATATCTTGTAGCTTGATACTGAAACCATCATCGGCTGTATTATCTGTTTATCTTAGTCGTACAATGTTGGCCATACTGAGAAAATGACAGGAGTGGTTAGCACACGTGGCGCCATCTACACATGCTCAGGGGATAAAACAATCAAAGTCCTACATCCCACAAAAGACCCAGATCCAATAACCACACTTGCTGTCCATGAGAAGGAAATTGCAAAGGTACAATTTTTGGTCTTCTACAATTTTAAGGCTTGTGTGCAATCTTTTGTTTAATTGGTGGATTTATGTTGTTAGAAACATATAGGTAATGACTCAGTGACCGCACCAGGACACAAACAAAACAAAACCTATGCTATGACCACAAGGGCTTCATTGGGGTCTGACGCCTCCTGCTTCTCTGATGATCGACACAAGTTGGAAAATTATTTTGACCTTCCCTATGGGATGCTTTGAACACCTGAGTAGTGTACTGGTAGAGCACTCACTTTTCACTGCAATTGTACCAGGTTCAACTCCCCCAATTGTCACACTCCAGTTGACCCAGCTGTAAATGGGTACCTGGCATGTGACTAGGGAAATAGAAGGCAAGGAAAGGAACTGACCCCCCTACCTCACACAAGCTGTGGCTTCATTTACAGACGTCTCTAACAACTTCAGTCACCGACATCAGTATAACTGCTATTGGAAAACCTTTGTGGGATGCCTTAAACCTTTGAATACCTACACTCAATAGGCTTGCGTATGATTCCCTGCTCATTCCTGCCTTTTTCTCTCTCTTCTATTTCTTCTTCTTCGTACGCTGTCAGACGTCAACTTGAATTTATTCGAAGAAAGCAGCTGTCATCCTGAGGCTGTCGACACTGCCATAGAGCTTGTCTAGTGTTGGCACTGGTGATGGCCACATGTGCTTTCTTTGGTCCTCGTATGTCGGGCAATTTTGCAGCAGATGTTCAGCAGTCATTTTCCCTGTACCACAGGTGCATTCGTCAGTGCCACCTATCTTCAGTTTATTCTCTTCTATTTCATTTTCATGATATCTCTTTCTTATTATTATTGTTTATTTATCCATTTCTTTTTATTTGTACGGCTTCCCCCCCCCCCCCCCCCCCCACCCCACCCTCCCAATCTGTGTGCCTCTTGCCCCTTCTACTTTAATATGTTTTTATATTGCAGAATGAAGTAAGGTATGAATAATACTTGATAAAATGACATAACCATCTTATTTTTCATATTAGATGACTTTGTATGTTCTGAGAAATTGATTAATTTATTTTGGTCTCTCTTTTAGATTGATTACAACAGTGGTGTTCTGGTCAGTGCTGGTGGAGATGATAGCATTGGTGTATGGTTGCCTAAGCATTGGGGTTGGGACACATATTTGCTTTGAGTGATTTATGCAACTTCATTTATGACTGTCAAGCTCTCAAGCATAGAAACAATGAGAAAGCTCCATCCTTCAATAAATTAAAAATCATTTTAAATATGTGATCTGCATAGAAGTTGGCATGTTTTTATATAAAAAGTAAGTAGAATGTCATTAGCAGAACGCTGCTTCTTATAACCGCCAACCTATTTTGCTGTTATAAGTTCCTTGGCAAAGTATGCAGTATGGTAGATTGCCATTACTTTCCGAACATAGGAGGGGAAAAAAACCAATGTCTGCGAAACTGGACATGAGCCAAGCAGCCATTCTATTATGTAAGCCAAATTGTGCTGTGATGGAAGACAAATTATATATTGTGACATTCATACCAACCTCGCCGGGGCATGTGTAACAGATAGTATTGATATTATATGATTGAGTATTTGCTGCTGACACATCAATCAGTCAATTCAATCTGCTTATTTATACATTTTTTTTCAACATATGCTTTTACACAAATAATGCTAAACAAAATTACCAAACCATAGATTGATCACAATGGCTAGACTATGCATTGTGTTAAAAAAACCTGGTATAGAATACATATCATTATTGTGTATACTTCTTCATATTTCGCTCTGAAATAATCACATACTTTACCCTACAAAATATAGCGGCCTGTCTTACGCTTCTCTCATTATTTTATAGCTTATCTCTCAGGAAAGGGATATGCTGCCACTCTGCTCCTCTTATGGAGCCAGTAGACTAGGAAAACACATTCTACTGTTTGTTTATCCTCCATACATGAGCATGAGTCTGTGTGTTCAATTTGTAATCTGTTGAGCAGATATTTCAATATGCATTGGTCAGTTCAGTTTGAATATTGTCACTTTATCTCTTCTTCACACTACAGTATGTTTTTGCTATATCAAAATCTGGGTTACGTCTGTGCCATTTGTCTTTCTGCTATATTTAAAACAAAATAAGTTAAGATCCAGTAAAATGCCAGTGTGGCATATTGGGAATATGGTGTTAGGCCCATACTTTACTTGACCAACAATACATTAGGGATGATATGGCCACCTTTACCTTTACTTTCCCATATTATTCTGGTACCCAATTATTAAGGCTGGGTTGACCCCAGGAGCTGTTTTGTTTTTATTTCATTATATGTTACTCAGTCTTCAGTTTGGGCTATGATTTCTCCTTTGCTGGCTAGCCTTTATGCTTTCCCATTTTCTTGTATTTAGTAGTGGGCAAGAATAAATTGTATTTTCTCTCTCTTGAATTTTTGTGTGACTGCTAGTCTGTATTATTGAGGCCTGAAAGGGGAGCAAAGAATGGTAACCTGCCAGACAAATCATAAGATGTGACTGATGATTGGACTAGATGTCAGCCACTCCATCCCATAGAAACTATGTCACAAGAAAAAAAAACAACTTTACACCTCATGGTAGAAAAGGAGCGATGTTTTATGACTGCATGCTTGAAAAGAATTCAGCTCAGGATTAAAACTTAAAATATCTGCATAGATAACAATTTAATTGCTGCTCTGTTGTAGATTACTTCTCATTACTGATTGGATTTGCTAATGTTTTTCTCAGTGTGAGATAAACATTCCAGCGTTTAATCTTGACCATTTCATTTTTGGTAATTTATATATGGTCATATCTGTTAGTAAAGGGTAGACAGTAAATTACCAGTCATTTGAGATGCTAACTGCTTTGATAGGCTTTACGACAATTGTGAATGTGTTCTCAGTGTGTTATTGACATACATTAATGAATGGATCACTTTTACATATGAACTTCACACATTCTATTATGTTAAAATGTTCCAGACACTAGATTATTCACATGATTAATGTTTTATATGTTCATATTACGTTAATTTTAGTTTTCTATTATGACACTGAATCTTTATTTGTCATTTTGCAGTTTTTATTTATTTTTCATAGTTAAACAAAAATTTACCAGCTTGATCTAAATAAATCATGTACTATTCCGTTGGTTACAACAATATAAGAAAGCAGTTAAAAGATTGAGAATATTTTCCATTTAAATAACTGACTGCTAAATTACAATATTTTAACTGTTAATAAATTAAAAATGTTTTAATATAGATACAGTTTAATGTTTCACCTGAAATGCAACTGGATGATATTTTAATAATAATGAGCTCAGAATATTGTACAGAGAACTAGATAACAAGCTTCGAATATTTGTTAAAAGGCTTTAAATATTTTAATGAAGAAACAGTTCAGAGGCTGATGTTTGACGTAGAAATGCAGTCAGCTGATATTTTACTAATTAATTATCAATTAAAAACTGATAACAGGTTATAGAATGAAAATATTTTTAATACAACCTGTTATTATTTTACCAATTAAATGCCCACAACAGTTTATAGACATCAAATGTTGTACCAATAATTATCAGCTAAATGCTTACATCTATTTATAGATCTAAAAAAATGTTATAAAGGAATAGTTACCAAACCAAAAATGATTAAATAATCGTCATGTAGCATGTCCTTTGCAGAACAACGCTTCCATCACAGCCGTCTGAAAGATACTCAATCTCTTGCCAAATCGCCAGTGATGCCCAAGCATTCCTTGACATTGTGGTGCTATTGCCTTCTTGGTCTGCTTCTGCTGCCCAACACCATACCTTCCATTAAATTATCCATTTATTTCACTCCAGAGTAGTGTGTATGAACTCGCCACTGCAGTTACCACACAAAGCATTATATGTGTTCTTGCAGTTGTAGTTTCTGTTGCACTTTGTTTTACATGATGGGATTGCTTGATCCCTGAAAAACTGTCTGCAATGGCTGTTTACGACATACACATTAGAGCTCAGTGGTCCTTTCTTTCCTCCGCAAACAGGGCGCTCTAGGATCTATATGGGGAAGGTTTTAGTAAGGAGGCTATACCTTTGTGCCATGGTATGTTGCATGGTTGCTCGAACTGTTGTGAATTTGGTCTAAGTCAGTGAGATTGTTTTTTTTATAGCTGCATCATTAATTCAATTATAAGTATGAATTCATACACCTGCTAATGCATAGTTTTATATATATATGTATGTGTGTATGTATGTCTCCTGCTATCGCTCTATCCAGGCCCAATGTATATACTACACTCAGTGAAACTGGTTGCATAGGCTACTTGTAAATGTGAATTATTCACTCTAATATTCTTTTATCATACCATTTTGGGGGAGATGTTTTAGAGTTTTTTTCAAACATCGAAAGCTAACCATAGTCAGCTGCTGAAGACGGATGTGTCCGACCGAAAGGTACAACTATCTCAGTCAAACTCTAAGCTAACGACACAGTGTATTCCGTTTTCCGGACTACATCCTGCTACTTGCAAAGCCCTGTTCAGGGTTTAGTAGCCAGAGATTCAGAACGAACGCAGAAGAATAACCATACTCAGCAAGATCCGCAACTCCAAGTATTGGAGATACTTTTACCCAACTGAATTTTGACACTAAATCATGAAATATGTCCTTTTCAAAAAACCTAAATGTTGCTAGCTCAGCATTGTCACTAACCTTTTCTCACCCACATCTTTTTGTTTGAGTTTATTCATAAGCACATAATTTGTTGCTCCAGTTTGTACATGTGATAAATGTTAATAAAAAAATCTGTGTACATAAAATGTCTTCTTCTTCTTGATTATATTCTATTCATTGATTTTCAACATTTTCATGTATTTTAAATGTTGTGAAAATGTGTTTATTAATACTAGCAATGGCCTCTTTTAGTTTCTATAATTTCATTCACCACAAGGACAGAATTTGCATATGCTTATTAAATGTGGTTAATCTGATTTTAAAAATAGAACATGTGTTTACAAATTGGGACAAATTTTCAGAACATCCTCATCTTCAATCAGAGGTCTCAAACCACACTGACTTCAATCATAGGTCTTACACCAGACTGAGTTCAATCAGAGGTCTTACACCAGACTGAGTTCAATCAGAGGTCTTACACCAGACTGAGTTCAATCAGAGGTCTCACACCAGACTGAGTTCAATCAGAGGTGTCACACCAAACTGAGTTCAATCAAAGGTCTTACACCAGACTGAGTTCAATCAGAGGTCTCACACCAGACTGAGTTCAATCAAAGGTCTCACCAGACTGAGTTCAATCAGAGGTCTCACACCAGACTGAGTTCAATCAGAGGTCTCACACCAGACTGAGTTCAATCAGAGGTCTCACACCAGACCGAGTTCAATCAGAGGTCTCACACCACACCGAGTTCAATCAGAGGTCACACACCAGACTGAGTTCAATCAGAGGTCTCACACCAAACTGAGTTCAATCAGAGGTCTCACGCCAAACTGAGTTCAATCAGAGGTCTCACATCAAACTGAGTTCAATCAGAGGTGTCACACCAAACTGAGTTCAATCGGAGGTCTCACACCAGACTGAGTTCAATCAAAGGTCTCACCAGACTGAGTTCAATCAGAGGTCTCACACCAAACTGAGTTCAATCAGAGGTCTCACATCAAACTGAGTTCAATCAGAGGTGTCACACCAAACTGAGTTCAATCGGAGGTCTCACACCAGACTGAGTTCAATCAAAGGTCTCACCAGACTGAGTTCAATCAGAGGTCTCACACCAGACTGAGTTCAATCAGAGGTATCACACCAGACTGAGTTCAATCAGAGGTCTCACACCAGACCGAGTTCAATCAGAGGTCTCACACCACACCGAGTTCAATCAGAGGTCACACACCAGACTGAGTTCAATCAGAGGTGTCACACCAAACTGAGTTCAATCGGAGGTCTCACGCCAGACTGAGTTCAATCAGAGGTCTCACACCAGACCGAGTTTAATCAGAGGTCTCACACCACACCGAGTTCAATCAGAGGTCACACACCAGACTGAGTTCAATCAGAGGTGTCACACCAAACTGAGTTCAATCGGAGGTCTCACGCCAGACTGAGTTCAATCAGAGGTCTCACACCAGACTGAGTTCAATCAAAGGTCTCACACCAGACTGAGTTCAATCAGAAGTCTCACACCAGACTGAGAGCAGCTGTATCAAGTTAATGACTGTATGATCAAAATGTTGATGCACATGGATGGCACCACAATTATTTTTTTTTTGGTGTTCTCATTATTTCTCTATTCCCCAGGTTCTGCTTCATCATACATTTTCTAAGGGTTTGCTTCCCCGGGGTTACGGCTGGTGCTGTGATGGGGAGCAAACCCATCACCTTCAGATTGTGAGGCGTGTCACTTAACCACTAGCCCACACCACCCTTAGTGGACCACAGTAAATCATGTATACATCCTTGATAAAGACTTTTTTGTAGTAATGTTGAGTTTTTGTGGTTACTTACCTATGTAAAATTGTTCTGCATCTCTTTGTTTACAATTCAGCTTTGATACTTAGTTTTACTACTGTCCTTTTCGTGTTTGAGTATTCCTGCAAGGGTAGCCCGGTAATGACGTAATTTCTAGACAACTATGAAAGATGAGTTTAAATTACCTGTACTATTTTTCAACGTAGCTCCTGTCACTGCAACAAATTTGGCCCATCTGGATACGTACGAACAGCATAGAATTCTGTTGGCTGGTCCCTGAGCCATTGAAGAGCTTCCTGGTGCACTTTGTCATCTATGTGAAACTTTTATCCTCCAAGATGATATTTCAGAGTGGCAAAAAAGGTGAAAATCAGCTGGAACAAAGTCAGGACTGTAAGACCAATTCAATTGGTCAATAACTGCCATAGTTTTGGTAGTCATATGGGGTGTCGTGTTGGAGAAGGACAAATTCGGTTGATTTGGCATCCATCAACAGGAAACGATGAAAATTAATTGAGGTGATCCTGATGATAATCTCTACAGAACGTTTGCTTATACCAGTAGCCATAGCAACTTTGTGTACAGTAACTTGCTGATCATTCAAAATAAGCTTTTCAACGCTGTGTATAGCTTCACTCGTAATGACACTTTTTTGTCAACCTTCATGGGGGCTCATCCTCAATGGAGTCACAACATTCTTGAAAGCATTTACATCATTCAAGCACAGATGAACGTGATACAGCCTGTTCTCCAAACACACGTCAGTCAACAATAAATTTCAGTAAGGTATGAACCTTCTCTCCCCAGAAATGTCATCACAACACGCTGTTCCTGCACTGCAGAACTAGTCCGACGCCATTTTGAAAACCAAAGCACAGGAAAACATCAGATACTTGCTCACTCCACCACCAGGTGTCAGACATATGCAGTTCATTTTGGAATAATTCTGGCTATTTTGACAAAATCTGCATATTTACTAGACACGTTAATTAGGGTTTAGAGCAAAGCATTGTTCTATATGTGGGGCTGAAGATGCAACATAGTGTATGAGCTGACAGCAGGAAGCCACGCATAGCTCATTGCTTGCATCAAGGTCAAGCAACCAGAGCTGACCAAGACCCTATACTGCCTCCATGAGGTGGCCCTGGAAACAGGCTGCACTAGTCTAGTCTGGCTAAGAGAATAGGGATCGCAATGGGAAGGCAAACCCGGTAACCAAAACAAACCAGCTGAAACTGGATGCGTCAGGCAAAAAAGCGCAACTTCGCTGTAAAATACAACACAACATTCTTTTCAGGATGGATAAATGCAGAAGAAGTTCTATATGCTGCTTTTATTATCACAATATCATGTGTTATACGTCAAAGCAAAGGGGACCAAATTGAGACAAGTTAACACGTTTAAATACCTGAGCACACACAACATTAGATGGAAGATTCAATTACGACATAAAATGCTGAATAGCCCAAGAAAAATCGGTCTTCCAGACCATGAAAGGAATATTGTGCAACAAAACCTTTTCACTAGAACTGAGAAAGAGTTCTTTGGATGCTACGTGGAACCAGTATTGACATATGGCGGTGAATCAAGGACAATCAGCAAGCAAGTGCACAGATCTTTGGAAGCAACAGAAGAATGTTGCGGATCCCATGGACTGAAAGAATACAGTACTCAAAGAGGCACAAAGACAACTCATTGCAAAGATCAGAACAAAGCAGTCATCCTTTTTTGGGCATGTTATGAAAAGAGGCATCTTGGAGTACGTTGTGACAACGGGAAAGATAGCAGGAAAGAGAAACAGGGGAAAGCAGAGAGAGAGGATGTTAAACAGCCTGAGAGAATGGCACAACAGAGTTGGAAAACGACACACATGATAGAAGTGGATGGAGGCCCATGATCGCCAACCGGCAGCGCACCTGATGATGATGATCATGTGTTATGAATTTATTGTTACTTCTCCCACCTTTTAATGCAGCCTACCTTGTTGGCCACAAGACATGACCTGCAGGCTGAGACCTCTGTCTTAACTTATATTTTCAGGTGAACGTTTTTTCAAATTTATATATTTTTTTTTTTGCGTTTGCCTTACTTCTTTTATCCCCAAGGCGGTGTGCGTTGCATTGTGGTTTTTATTTTGCGCCTGTCGGCCCAGTACATCCGACTTCAGCATGCATTTATGTAAAGGTCTGCTTCCTCCTGCATTTTCTAGGGGTTTGCTTCCCCAGGGTAACGGCCGGTGCTGTGATAGGGATCAAACCCAGCACCTTCGGATTGTGAGCCGTGCCACTTAACCACTAGGCCACGCCATCCCCTCAAATTTGTATAAAATGAGACTACCCGTATTTCTTTTAGAACATAAAATTATTTGTCAGTCACTAACGGAGCTCCTAATATTTGTCTATAAAACCACATCTGTCGCATAGCCATTTTTTGTTTGTTTGCTGAATATTGTCAATTCTGTGCAATGATGATGTACTCTACTACTTAGTCTTAGTCGACCTGTACTTCTACGGGGGCAGATGTCCCTGTGCAGGTCCCAGCTCTGGCGTGAGCTGAGAGGAGGATTTCCTGCTTAGCGGGCTAGGCTTGAGCAGCTTATTACTCCGCTGCGTTGGGACAAGTGCCACGGAGGGTGGTTAACTGATGTGCGAATTCATCTTAATAGACTTCAAACACTAGAGCAAAGTAGACCTGTTAGGTGCCATCCATACTGCTCTTAACAAACCATCTAACCATGGCTGGTGTTATGCCATATTACAGTTAGTTGCCTCTAATGACATGCTCTCTGTGAGGCAGTGGTGCTATTCTCACCCTTGACATATACAAAGACTCCGGTGGACCACTCGGTAAGAACTCTTCTACTTCCATAGACAAATGCTGTTTTTGCTTAGGATATTTGATTCTTTACTTTTGAGTTCAACACACTTCTTTGTTTGAGTAGTAGAGCACTTGCTTTTCACTGCAAAGGTACTGGGTTCAATCACTACTGCTGACATGTTACAATCAACTCAGCTGTAAAAGGGTACCTAACTTTCTGTTAGGCAATGAACACTAGCAAGGAAGGGAGCTGTTAATCCTACATGACAAAAATCTGAGGTTTAGTACAATGAAGTCTCTAACACTTCATCCCCTGATATCAGTGTCTGCTATGAGGGACTACCTTTTACTTAACATTTCAGCTGTTTCTGCAGATTATATGTTAACAAACCATGAGAAGTTTCCTCTGCCTGACTTCCCCACACCATATCCACCATTAAAAACTAATACAAGTACAGGGGTTCATCATTTCACTAGCATTTCTCTGCAGTAGACGGATGTGTCGGACCGAAAGGTGCAAATATTGCAGTCAAACTGTAAATTAGCTACACAATGCATTTCTGACTACATTCTGCTACTTGCAAAGCCCTGTTCAGGGCTTGGTAGTGGGAAATTGAGACCAAATGCAGAAGAACTAACATTTCATGCTTATTCAGATGTATTCTGTCTTCACACAGAACGTACCAAAAATAACAAGTGCATGTCTCAAATCTATATCTCATATGTGGATGTCAAAGTCCACTTGATGGCAGAGAACAGAACATGCATACTCCACCCTACTGTCACCGCCCTTCCTTGTGTTCCAATGGAATCATAGCATCTATGACTTTGGCTACTTGCAAGACAAGAAGTTTGCATCAAAGCATTTATGCTCTTTTACAGGTGGATTCTGTATCACTTTGTTTTACATGAGGGTTCCAATCTCATTAAGAACCCTCCTTAGCTATCAGTAGTACATGAAAAGTATCTTCATCCCTGATGTTGCCATGTTGTTCATCCTTGTTGCCACGAGACTGATCTTAATAGTCATCAGTTACAACATGCATAAGGCACAGTGGTTCTATTCTTCTCTCTCAAATAAGGACCCCCAGAATCCACATTGGAGGCCCCAGACTACTTAAGAACATCAATAAGTATGGTTGGTCATGTGACTGCCAAACTTATCATAAAACACATGCACGCATTGGAGATGGTTTCTTATGAGGAGCTGATATGTAGTGAGGCCCCATGCTCCTGTTGGAGCAATAAAACAAAATGGATTGTGATAATTTGTTTATTATTACCAGCCAAATAAATTGTTATCAAAATGAAATAAGACCACACCAACTTTAAAAATAGCAAATATTTGTCAAATATGAAGTAAAATATGTACAAAAATGGTATGCACATAGCGTGTGTCTGAAGAAAATTGAGTAACAAATGAACAATAAATGTGGCAACTACAGTATGAACAATAATTGAGTCAACCTTGTTTAGTATAAGTAAAGAAATATATTTTAAAATAATTATTTTGTTTTGATAAGTGCATGTGAGAAATCAAAACATTTCTTTCTTATAAAATTGACCAATCCTTACACGGAACATAGTCCAGCTGAAGAAGGAAAAAAATGTGGAAATTCATAAATTGAATCTGTTCACCGTTCGTACATAATGAAGCATTTAGTTGGGAATACATAAAGTTAACATAATACCTGAGTACATATTATGGGGAATTTTCAATGCTGAATGTCTGGATAAAATGCTAAACTGATAACGTGATAACAAAGTATTTCTAGTACAAATTTGTAACAGAAAGTGATTGTTAATCCCCATAATGGTGAGATTACTGAGCAGCCTTGTTTGCACTACAGCCAAAAGGATCACCATTCTACCATCTCAAGTACACCTTGGGATGTAAGAAGAGCCACTGTAACACACTACCAAAGAAACATCATCAAAGGTTAACTGAACTCAGCACAAAAAGTTTTGAACATCATCATAAAATTAATAGACTGACAATTTAAAATGAACAAAAGTTATAGAAATATCATTTACAATAATCGTAACATGTGTATGCTTATAAGTAAAATTAACGACAGCAATATTTCATCATGAGTAGACTATTCTGTGTTTATTCCTGGAAAGTTTTCCAACATTTACATTATCTTAATGAGTTATTCTGTCAAATTAGCCAAACTGAAGACCAATCAAAGGCAGAAAATGTTCCAAAGACAAGAACTATTCTACTTTCTCTGGTTCTATTGATTCAGTACTCCACATAGAACACAAGTACATCACCAAACTCCCTGCCAGCTATGCCGTAAGCATGTTCGTTCTGCAAGCTATCCTACTTCAATAATTAATTACAAAAATGTACCCCCAATATTTAACAAACATGGACAACAACATAAATCAAAAGAATACTTCCAAGAATTTTTTAACCCAACAGCCCCTTCAGGACAATCAATATTTATCCCAAGAAACGAGGACCATTTAGAAAAAGATGCATTGATTCAAGAAATATAAAGAGCTATAAAGAACAGCTCCAGAAGTAAGTCAAAAGCTACGGACAGCATAACAAATGAAGTATTTCAAGATTGTCTGAAGACGGGATGAAACGAAAGATGGCCTGGTATGGGCACGTCACGAGGTCCAGCAGAATTACAAATTCAATACTGCATGGTTTCATACCAGGAAAGAGAGGGCGGGGATGTCCAAGGAAGAGATGGGTGAACAACATCATTGAGTGGTCAAACCTTCGTCCCGGTGAGGCACAACTGGCATCAGCGGACAGAGAGAAATGGCGTGGGATTGTGGGAGTGTCTTGAAGTGTGCCCCAACAGCCTGATGGGTTACGGGATGAACTGAACTGAGGATGAAGTGGCTAGAGAGAATCTTTACAACAGCATGGAAAGAAAGAAGAATACCAGATGATTGGCAACAAGCTATAATAGCACCAATCTGGAAAAGAAAGACAGTAGAAGAAACTACAATACATATCACTACTAAGTCGTGCAGGGAAAATGTATGCGAAAATACTTGTACAAAGAATAAGACCAATTGTTGATCCTCAGCTGAGCAAAACCCTATTTGAATTCCATAATGTAATGACATGTACTGATGTCTTATTCACCATAAGTTAGTTGTCCATTGCAAAACAGTTTTTGTTTTGATGATGTCACTTGCGCTATATGTGTTCAGCCGTGTGGACAATCTTTTCTAGTTGATCTGTCTGCTGAAATGAGTGACTTGTGCGATGATTTGGATTAAAGTGAGGAAAATTTGCGCAAGGTGTTAACCTCCACTCTCTCATCCTGAGCTACCTTTGGCAAGACATTGTCAAGATGACTGGAGATAGCATAAAATGCAGATTTTTACTCAGGGTTTACTCCCGAAGCCTTTTCCAAAAACAGGTACCCTGCAAGGCAGCATGGGTGTGACACCCAATAGGTTGGGAATGTAGAATGACCAGATTCTATGTTCACAACAAATGGCCCAGGAAACTCTAAGTACCAAATAATGTTCCAGATATTCACAAAGTGTTGTCACAGAGTGAAAGTCAAAGCCACCCACATGGTGACAGATATGCCATGATTAATCCAGCTTAATTGAAAACCACAGGAGGCAATCCAGCCAAATTGTGATGATGTGCACAAACCAAAGATACAAGTCACAAACATTTCCTCAATGGCAATGACAACTGAATAACTAGTCGATCATTGCTGGTAATCTACTTGCGCCATCTTGACTATGAAATGCTCCACGATATAAGGATGACAAGTATCACAGGCAAAGTAATCAGCGTTTCAGTAGACAACAGTCAAATCCACACAACCGCTATGTTCATATCAAATAATGGACAATAATGACAAATGCATCAACTTAACTTGCTTCTAGATGAAGAAATGTACAATAACTGGTAATAACACGCTTTCATCCATCCTACACACCAGTAGTATGGGTCCAGACTATCTATTTAAATGTAAAATCATATCCAGTTTGTAACTCAAGGTAAACCAAAAGATTATTTTCAACAATCTTTTGCGGAGTACACAAAAAGGCACAGCCATCTATTTCGCTATGAATATTCAACTATTCATTTAAAAATGTAACTAAATATGTAATGAGAACAACTGATAGCACCACAGATGCTTATGACATAACTATACTAGTATGCCAGGGGTGTTTGTTTACACCATTGCTGCTCAACATTTGCATGGACAAAATAATAACTGAAGGCAACATAAAAAGTTGAATGAAAACATAGAAAGCAAAGAAACTATAAAAAAAACAACCTTAAACTATTCTTTGCAGACTTCTAAAGCCTAATATATTAGGACAAAGGTAGACTTCAAAATCATATTCTTCTTTGGCGGTGTCCTGAAAAGAACATTGTAACGTTATGTCGTAGTTTACGAGAATAATGTGTTATCTACACCTTTTGGCCCTATACATCCGATTTCAGCTGGGGTTTTTTTAATACTGGGGTTGCCTGTCCACTGCGATTCCTATTCTCTTAGCCAGACTACACTAGTGGAGCTTGTTTCTAAGGCCACCCTTGGAGGTGGAATACGGTCTTGGTCAGCTCTGGTTAGCTGACTGATGCAAGCAGCCAGCTGTGAGTTGCTAGCTACTGTCAGCTCATTCACTGTGCTGCATCTGCAGCCCTGAAAGAAGATCAGCTACCATGGCAAGCATGAGAAGCAAAGAGCCAAGGATCCAGACCCTGAGGACGAGCTAAAGTCAGCTGGTATGACAGCATTAGACAGTCTATAAGAGACCGAGGATTACACTGGCACTAGACCATGAGGACAAGCTAAAGTCAGCTGGTATGACAGCATTAGACAGTCTATAAGAGACCGAGGATTACACTGGCACCAGACCATGAGGACAAGCTAAAGTCAGCTGGTATGACATCATTAAACAGTCTATAAGAGACCGAGGATTACACTGGCACCAGACCATGACAGCAGATAGAAGAGTCTGGAGCTCTTTCTGGCAAATCTCAAAAGGCAAACCTCTTGTTCGAAGCTACTCATGCAGTTAACTGTTGATGATGTTCTTTTGGTAATGGGTTACAGTGGCTATTCTTACATTATTAGGCCAACTTGAGAAGGTGGACCCAAGTAAGTTCACGATTATGGGGATTTCAATGTCAATCCCCACCTCGCTAGCCAGACTGCTGTGACACAGCCTATTTCCAGAAGCAAAAACGAAGTATTGATCGGTATGTTTCATATGACCCTGAGGATCCCTGTAGCAGAGAGTGACATGCAGATGAAGTCAAGTACAACACAACTGCCTGGAGGACCCCAGTCCACATTCATCAGCACGCTCGAAATGTGAGGAAAGCTAATGCAACCCGTCAGGTCGCAGAAAAAAGTTATCCTACTCAGTGTGGGTATTCAACAACAACAACCTGATCTTGATTACTCTTTGCTCCCAATTTTGTTTCCCTTGTAAAAATTACATGCAATTATCACGTCCGTGCTGAAGGCTTTAACCAACTGATGTTTCAGTTACAAACTTCATATTAGATGGTCAGAGATAATGACAAACACAGTTATGTGACCAAAAAACACCTAACAACCAATACTGCAAGGAGATTCATGAGAGAAAGTGAAGATAGATCTGGCACACCCTCAAAATTAAGCCTGGATTGAGGCCTTCAGTGGTATACAAGTAAAGCGGTTGAAGAATATCCAGCAAAGAACAGTGGGAGAGGAGGCCAGGGCAGATGGGCAGAACCCAAGAAGATGGCCAAAAATAAGAACTGGTGGAAAGAATTTGTTGCAGCGCTATGTTCCAAGAAGAACCAGATGGATTAAGTCCAGTTATTCAAACAGCTCTATTATTTCACTTCATAATTCCCTTTCTATTTCATACAATCATAGAACTGTTATGGCCACTCTCTGGTTCTTAGAGTTTGATCCTTCTATCTAAACTCCATTCATGAAACTCATGCTGCCTTCTCTTACTCTTCTCTGTTCTTCATTGCATGTTCTTTGACCTTCCCATTCTTCTCTTCCCACGTTGTGTTCCCAAAACAGCAAATGTCTGGTCATATTGTTATCTTTCTTTCTGAAGGTGTGTCATACACATTTGCATTTTCTTTCTATAAATTCTAGTTCTATAGCCTCAAATATTTTCTCTCACTCATATAACTGTATCACGTCATCCCATTCCTTCTCTGGCCATTTGCCATTATCTATCACATTATTAGGGCTAGATTTCCAATCCCAAGCCAAGTCTGGTACCATCCAATTGGATCCATAGTTTGCATGAATGTATTCATCCGGTGGGCAGGGAACTCGAATCCACAACTCTAAAAATTCTGTCCAGCAGAGTTGAAATTTTGGAAATAAATATCTGTGGGGGAAAAAAAAACCATTAAAGAAAATATTTAATTTCAAAATGATACTGGAATGTCGGAAGTCAGTTATGAGAACACAGCAAATATAAAACTATTGAAAAAACACTTGCGTAAACAGGTTTAATAAACATTTCACACTTTCTTTAACTCTTCTTAAACTTTGCAGAAAATATAACCCTTTGCACCCTAATTCTCGAAATGGGTTAAAGATGTTTATAAGAGCAGGGAGAATCCTCCTGCCCGCTCATATGAAATGTGTTTTTTACCAAAAAAATTAAATGTTATTCCAATATTTATTTTTAAACTGCAAGGCTGTATTACACAGAATAATTGTTACCGTTTTTAAACATGTATTGAGACTGTTTGGGTGCAAAGGGATAAGAGATTTTTTAACTTATTCTTTTTGCTCTGTGCCCGAAAGTCTTCAATTTAGTTCTCAGAGTCCCTTGGAGGAATGATGTTCTTCTCCTTCTTCTCTCTTTACCCTTACATCCTTTTTGTGTGCCCATCTCATGATGAGAAATATGTGGTTCTCTTGTCTTATGTATATTTTAGTGGAGAAGGATGGTTCTTCCTCCAACCAAATCATTAAAACTGTATGTTGACAACTTTCTCGCTACTGTCATTCCTGCATCTCGCCGTTCTTCCCCATTCTCAATTCTAAACTAATATTGCCTTTTCTGACCTTCGGATTTGAAGATGATATCAGGTGTTGCCTCTGCCTTGAAAGTTGGATGCAATGGATCTCCAAAATCCTCTGTATCTTGCCCTGATGGTAGATTCCAACAAGCTGTTGTCAGTCCATCTTTTGATGTCGTCCTTCCACTTTTAGTGCTATCTTCCACTTGTACCATTCACTTTTCCCTCCAGTATTGTTTTCAACATTGTCTCCTGATATGCCCATAATGTTATATTTGCCAAATTGTTATCCCCTTCAGTAATTCTCTTCCCATTCCCAAGATCTTCATGTCTTCCCTATTTGTTCACTTTCCTTCCATGAGATGTGGTCCATCCTTCTGTATACCCAAATTTGAAAGGTTTCAACCCTATCCACAAGCTGATTGTTCATCACTCATGTTTCTCCACCATAGAGCAAAGACAAATATTTATAACACCTGACGATTCTCACTTTCAATGCATTTGTTAATTGTCTGAATGTCAATATATTTTTCATATTGTTAAACATGTTTTGGTCCTTCCTATTCTCTTCTTCACCGCCATCTCACGTCTACATCATATGTTATGATATGTCCAAGGTACAAGCCACTATTTACCTGTTCCAGCATATCTCAATCTATTGTGACGTTCACTGTTGGTTTCACATTTGTTTTGTTAATGATCATAATTTTGTTTTCCTAAAGTTAATGCCCAAACTATAATCCTTGCTTCTGTTGTTGACTGTTTCTATAAGTTCCTGCAACTCAAACACACTTTCAGTCAACAACGCAGTATCATCAGCATAACAAATATTGTTAGCTATTGTGATTTACATGCACACCTCACACCCCCTCCCCCCACACCTATCTTAATGACTCATTTTGGTGCTTTGTCTAACACTTCATGGTGGTTATCATGGAAGTCATATTAGGTAGCAATGTCTGCACAGTTTGTTGGACGTGGTTAGCATTGAAGCCACATTTGGTAGCAATGTCTACACAGTTTGTTGGATGTAAGATTGAATCTTCATAGTTTTTCCTTCATTTTTGATTGTAATCCTTGTCATAATTTTAAGTGATATTGGTCCACATTTTATAAGTACCTGCTTTACTTCTGCTGATAAAATGCAGGCATTATCGTAAGTTGGTGCATGATGTTAATCTTCATGTCCTGAATAAATAATTTTTTCTGTCATTAGTGCAATTAGTTTTTATTTATTTAATCTTATCTCCACAAGTTTCAAAATACATATTGTATTGATTACTAGCCCTGTCTTTACACATTTGTGAAGGCTTGCACTCTTCCATGACCCCAAGATGTTTTGGCCTTTATCGTAACTGAATTTCATCAAGTTGAGTCGTGAGCCCCAATAGCTGGGATTCTTCTGGAATCTGGATATTAGTGTTAGCAAGTTTCTGGGTTTGGAGTGTTTGTTGCTGTTTCTTGATGTGGATTGTTAGTTGTAACCTGGTTAAAACTAGTGCACATGCTTTGTCTGTTCTCTCCCACAATGTCCTTTCCTTTTTTGCATGAACCCAGATGGAGCACAAGGCTCTTGCCAACACAACTCATGGTATCGATGGACCATACAAACTAGGTGTAGAGCATAAGTCGGAAAAATAGTTGTTATCACCTACCGGTTGCTGCTTTATTATCATCTTAACCTTTACCATACTCCATTTAGAAAATTCACAATTTTGTTTACACAACTATTATTTTTCGTTGTGTCATGTTTTTCTAGGCTGTTGTCTTTGAGAGTCATCTTTGTTTGTTGTTGTATAGATATGATTTGCTTGAGTGCAGAGACATAAATGAATAAAGAACTTGTTGGTGTTATTGTTTTTGTTGTATGTGTGTTAGTTTCTGAGATACGAGAAGATGAAGGTGAAAATGAAAAACAGTACAAGCATTTAGACTCGCCCACTTTCACCATCCCTTGCATGAACATTTTTTTTAATTCCACCAAAAACGGATTATCGTTTACAAATGGTCTTTTCTGTTAGTTTCCACTATAAACATAATTTTTGTATCTACATAAACAATCTAAACAGATCTACCCCAGAAAAATCAGTTGCAGAAACTTAACTTCCCGATTCTCAATAATGGTTGAATCTTCAAATCCAAGTGAAAAACATAATAAATCATTTTGAAAAGTCTAAAACAAATGTCAAAATTGCCATTGTCTTTTAATCGGACAAGATGTAAGTCAAACTCTCATAAATCAAATGAACAGTATGTCAAGATGTTTTCTATGTAGCTGGTTTTATTATATATGATTAGAACAGCCGTCGCTATGTAGTAACACAGTAAGTCTTGTTGCATCGACATTCATAATGTAATTTATTTTGTTTCTGTCACTTATTTTATGTTGTTTCCATCACTTTGCACGACGTGCATGCAGTAAAGGTTAAGGTCCTCACTACAGTTGGCCTCCATGCTGAAAGTATGCATCAAAACATTTATGATCTGTTGTAGTGGTGGATTCTGCAACACTTAGATTTATATGATAATGATATTAGCCTCATTCACAAACCAAGCTAGTCACCTTTCCTGACATGTGTAGTAGGGTGCATTGGTCCTATTCTATCCTCCCCAGTAAGGGGCTCTGGTATCCACACAGGGGCTGCACAATACATGAAATGACATGAATCTGTTACAGCCACTCTTTAATGTAGGAAAGTTACTTGATTTGATTTGATGTTTTTTTATTCAAAAACCTGACATAATAAGATAGAAAGTGTGATGTTTGATTTTAAGCAAATGCAATCCTCAGAAGAGCCAATGGCATGTCGATCTGAAGTCTATACTTTATGCAGTATTATTGTTGTACTTACTTGTATTTATTCCCAGAACTAGCCTGTGTACCACCATTCCAAATGTGTTTATTTGTTACGTAGAAAAAGAATATATCTAACTTCAAATCTCCAAACAGAAATGACAGCTCCAGGCTATCAGAAACCTGGAATAATACAAACAGAATGAAAGAATCTGAATTATTCCAACTATGATTTTCTTGACATATATAACAATGCCATAAATCAGATCACATTGTCTCTGTGGTTTTTGTGAGGGCTGTGTGTGTGTGACATAAATGAGAATATGGATTGCTATAACAACGAGAGCTTGCCCTAAGTGGATTTCTGCAACAATGAGAGCTTGCCCTAAGTGGATTTCTGCAACAATGAGAGCTTGCCCTAAGTGGATTTCTGCAACAATGAGAGCTTGCCCTAAGTGGATTTCTGCAACAATGAGAGCTTGCCCTAAGTGGATTTCTGCAACAATGAGAGCTTGCCCTAAGTGGATTTCTGCAACAATGAGAGCTTGCCCTAAGTGGATTTCTGCAACAATGAGAGCTTGCCCTAAGTGGATTTCTGCAACAATGAGAGCTTGCCCTAAGTGGATTGCTGCAACAATGAGAGCTTGCCCTAAGTGGATTTCTGCAACAATGAGAGCTTGCCCTAAGTGGATTTCTGCAACAATGAGAGCTTGCCCTAAGTGCAACAATGAGAGCTTGCCCTAAGTGGATTTCTGCAACAATGAGAGCTTACCCTAAGTGGATTTCTGCAACAATGAGAGCTTGCCCTAAGTGGATTTCTGCAACAATGAGAGCTTACCCTAAGTGGATTGCTGCAACAATGAGAGCTTGCCCTAAGTGCAACAATGAGAGCTTGCCCTAAGTGGATTGCTGCAACAATGAGAGCTTGCCCTAAGTGGATTTCTGCAACAATGAGAGCTTGCCCTAAGTGCAACAATGAGAGCTTGCCCTAAGTGGATTTCTGCAACAATGAGAGCTTGCCCTAAGTGCAACAATGAGAGCTTGCCCTAAGTGGATTTCTGCAACAATGAGAGCTTACCCTAAGTGGATTTCTGCAACAATGAGAGCTTGCCCTAAGTGCAACAATGAGAGCTTGCCCTAAGTGGATTGCTGCAACAATGAGAGCTTGCCCTAAGTGGATTTCTGCAACAATGAGAGCTTGCCCTAAGTGGATTTCTGCAACAATGAGAGCTTGCCCTAAGTGGATTTCTGCAACAATGAGAGCTTACCCTAAGTGGATTTCTGCAACAATGAGAGCTTACCCTAAGTGGATTTCTGCAACAATGAGAGCTTGCCCTAAGTGGATTGCTATAACAATGAGAGCTTGCCCTAAGTGGATTTCTGCAACAATGAGAGCTTGCCCTAAGTGGATTGCTATAACAATGAGAGCTTACCCTAAGTGGATTTCTGCAACAATGAGAGCTTACCCTAAGTGGATTTCTGCAACAATGAGAGCTTACCCTAAGTGGATTTCTGCAACAATGAGAGCTTACCCTAAGTGGATTTCTGCAACAATGAGAGCTTGCCCTAAGTGGATTGCTGCAACAATAAGAATATGTCCTAAGAGGCAACTAGCAATATGCTCTAAGACCTCTAGGGTAAGAACTCTTAAACAAATGCCACAGCACACCCTGATATTCAAGAGTAGCTTTCAGAGTTTGAAAAAAAAACAACTATAAATTATATCCCATGGCAGAGCAGTTAAGAGTGTTTGATTCTCACAGCAAAACTAACTTAATAGACACATCATGTTCCAGTTTATGAAACTGCATATGAGTGTCAAACTGTTAGGGAAGGCAAGGAACTGGTCGCCACCTCACAAACACTGACATTTCATTAAAACAGTTTCTAATACTTCATCTAAATGTCACAATATTAAGTTTCAAAGTAGTAGAGCATTCATTTCCCATGGTAAAGCTAAAGATGCAACACAGTGATTGAGTTGACAGCAGCCAGCAACTTGTACCTCGCTGTTTGCATAAGGGCAGGTGAACTAGAGCTGACCAAGACCATATTCCACCTTCAAGCGGCAGCCCTGAAAAAACGCTGCACTAGTGTAGTATGACAAAGAGAATAGGAATTGCACTGAAAAGGCAAACCCTACCCAGAAAAGCAAGCGGAAACCAAACGTGTCAAGCCGAAAGGCACAGATATTGCGGCCTCGCTGTAAACTATGACACCATCCTTTTCAGGAAGAACGCAGAAGAAGAAAGAAGTTTCTCATGGTAAATGGTGCTGGGTTTTATCCCTGTTATCGATAAGCTCGAGTCTACCAAGCTGTAAATGATCACAACTTCCTGCTAGGGAAGCAAAGGCAGCAATGAAGGGAACTCGCCACCCCACCTAAAAAAAAACGGAGGTCTTCTTCTTCTTCTTCTTCTGCGTACACAGTCAGACAGTAACCATTATTTTTTCGAAAAAAGCGGCGGTCATCCTGAGACTCTCGCCACTACCATAGAGCTTGTCTTGCAGTTCCACTGGCAATGGCCACATCTGCTCTCTCTGATCCTCGTATGTCGGGCAGTTCTGCAGCAGATGTTCAGTGGTCATTTTACCAGTACCGCACGGGCATTCGTCGGTACACCCTATCTTCAATTTGTTGAAGAGGTGGTACCTCAGTCTGTTGTGGCCAGTGCGAAGTCTGAAGACAACGACCTGCTCTCTTCGGTTCAACTGGTAATAGGCATCGTTTTTGGTGTAACCAGTATGTTCGGTTTCCCATTTGGACATGTACCTGGCTTTGATAAGCCGTTTTGACTCTTCGTACGTCATACTGGTATCTATTTGTGGTAGCCTTGCACCTTCTTTTGCCAGTCTGTCTGCCTCCTCGTTGCCTTGGATGTTGCAGTGTGACGGAACCCACTGTACCACTACCCTTTTTGGTGCGGACTGTTGGCACAGTTTGCAGAGTGCTGCTCTTAAGTCATTAAGCTCAGTGTTTTTCTGGCTTTTTAGCGCTGTGACTACTTCGAGAGCATCTGTCAGCAGGACTATATGGCTCTCATTTTCACTGTGTGTTGCCATTTCTTCCACTGCCGCCCTCAGTGCCTCTGCCTCTGCTCTGAAATTGCTCGTGTACTTACCAGTAGCGAATGACAGTGTTATTTTTCTGCCATTTGGTAGGTTCAGGAATGCTCCTGCCCCTCCGTTCTGTGTAGTGTTTGTTACAGAACCGTCGGTGTATGCATGGGTCCAGTCCATGCTTGGGTAGCTTTTCGTTATGAAGCTTAGGGTAGTGTCTCTCCTTTCTTTTTCGGTCTGGCAGTTTTTGTTTGCAATACCTGGTATATTTTCTACCACCTCTGGAAATATATCCTGCCTCCAAGTAGGTTTTCGTACAGTATTGATGGGTTTTGGTGTTGTTAGTGCGTTTATGGGATCTTCGTGCATCTTTGCTTTAACGGAGGTCTAATACAATGAAGTCTCTCTAAACATTTTATCCCAGACAGCAAGGTATGATATGAGACTATCTTATCTACTTTTATTATTCATGTTATCACACATTACTGACTACTTTGTCTTAAAATTCATATCAACATACAAGTACTCTGTTATTTACATACTTTCTGTTATATTTTATTCATTGTACTAACCTTGCCAAAGCGATGAGTTAAAATGAGACCAGAGTTTTCAAAGAAGCTCACCAACTCTTCTCTATAGTCTTTGATAAAAATACCAATGTCTACATCTGTGGTGTGTGAGATAAAATCACACTGTCGAAGCCAACCTGAGGAAAAGGAAAATATATGTCAGCTAAGTAGCCTTTTTCAGTCTTGATTTGGCGCAGTAACTCTGAGTTTTTCCTTCTCTTTGCGACGACGTTATTTCATCTCGCCATGTTGGAGGACCTCCTTTTTGGCCATTATGAGGTGGCTCTTCAGTGTACCTCTACTTGGATCAGTCTGCAGCTTCATCTTCCTAGGATCTCAAATAGACTGACCTGATCATCTCTAATATTCCTGCTTATTATGCCAGTCCTCCCAGCATGTAGACCCATCCTTTAGGCACAGATAAGTTTCACAATGTTTACACCAAAATTTTGTCTTGACTTGTTTGAATGGTCTGTCTTTGTAGGCCATGTTTGGGAAGTCCTTGACATGCTTATTAAATTTAAATGAGCATACTACACAAACATTATTTCCTGTAGCTTTTGGAGACATTTGTGGATGATGGGAACCAACATTTTGCAGTCTCTGTTGTGCCTCGACACGGTTGTGAAGTTTTGCAGTAGCTGTTCATGAACATCCCAAATGTCCTGTAGCGTCTTCCTGTTATATTGTGGGGACTATAATGATCCATAAGTATGTAGGCATTATTACATGCCCACATAAAGAATTTCACAATTAGCCTCCTAGGCCAGCGATAATGCCGTCGTGTCTTGTTGAGACGATAAATTTGGTCGTTGACATCTGTGCCCCCCCATGAAAGCATTATAGTCAATACAAAGTTGAGGAGTTGGAATATCTACAGCTGTTCCATCCTTTCTTCTCCTTCTAACAATTCCAATTTCTGTTGGGTTGTGGTAGTTGGATATTGTTTGTTTTTTTTGTTGTTTTTTTTTGCGTTCGCATTATTTCTCTAATCCCGAAGGCAGTGTGCGTTTTTATTTTGCGCCTGTCGGCCCAGTGCATCCGACTTCAGCATGCATTTTATGTAAGGATCTGCTTCCTCCTGCATTTTCTAAGGGTTTGCTTCCCCGGGGTAACGGCCGGTGCTGTGATGGGGATCGAACCCAGCACCTTCTGGTTGTGAGCCGTGTCACTTAACCACTAGGCCACGCCGTCCCCTAGTAGTTGGATATAAAATTTACAGGTCTTTGGTCCATCCAGACAAGGCATACAATGTTGATATGGCAAATAAATTCTGAATGACCCCTGCCCATTTTCTTCTTTCCTGCCAGTATTTTTGGATAAAATTTCCTATTTGTCATTGCTGTACCTACAGCAATGGTTCCATAATCAGTGTACAACTTGTCAAAGAGAGTTACACTGTTGTAGAATCTGTCCATAACAACAATATGGTTTTTGTTGACCAAATTCCCAGAAGTTAAAATTCTAATAACGACGCTACCAACAACACCAAGATCTGGAATAATATCGTCTGCTTTTTCAGTGTAGATTTCCAGATTCAGAATATATCCAGAGCTTGCTTCACAAGCCATGTAAGCCTTTATTCCCCACTTTATGGGCTTTGACTTGATATACTGTTTGAAGGCAAGCCTGCTCTTCGAGGGGATCATACCTTCGTCTAAGCTCACGTGCTGTGAAGGCGAATAATAGTGCCGAAATTTTGGTAGCAACACATCCAACATAGGCCTTACTTTGTAAAGTTTATCTGCTTTATCCAAAGCCGGGTCCTCCTCATCAACAAGATGAAGAAAAGTCCAGAGAGCAAGGAAGCGATCACAGTCCATCACAGTGCGGAAACCAGGAGTATGAGACACGAAGTTAGCAGACGAGCTAGACCAGTACTCCTTGTAAAGTGGTATACTCACACTGTGTTCCATTTGAAGACACAGTCCAAAGAATGCTTTCATCTCTGGCACTACTACACTTTTAAAATTGTTGGCATAGTAGCTAGTTGGTTTCTTGCTTCTCACCTGCTCAGCTCGTCGAGTTGTCTGCTCACACAAATTGTGCCAGAAACCATTATCCAGGAAAAGTTCCAAAAATTCACTGGCTTTACTTTCTGGATTAATAGATTCTGGAATGTTCTTAGGCCTATCTGCTCCATAAATGTTGTGTCTACTGCAGACACAGGTCTGAATATATTTATTGGAGACCAACCTGCATCAAATTTACTAGAGACACTACCTGGGAGACGCCCCCTTCCAAGCCCCTGTAAAACAGCCTGATCACCAGAAAAATCAGGAACAGGGTAAGATGTAGCTTCATCGGAGTCTAATGAACACATGTTATCACTCAAATGATCATCTGATTCAACTTCTATATCAGTTTCAGAATAGTTGCTATCTAAATCTAATTCATCGTCCTCCGAATCATTGAGAACAATCTCGACAGCTTGTTCCATTGTAAGCCTTTTAGAACGCTTATTTACTGGTTTTTCTGCATGTCTTTTCATCATGAAAATATTGTAAAAATTTGTCGCAATGTGATCAGTTCATGGGCGCCACCATTTTGAAATAACATTCCGGAAGTATTATGCAAATTCTGCCGTGTCTATCCATACTATGCCCGTTCTTATAAGATACATGTGCTCTACCAGCAAACCGGTGACTCGGGTTATGTACACACACACACCGGTTCATCGGGATCACGGGTTCAAAGGGTTAAAGTTGGACTGGGGTTCTCCAGGCGGTTGTGTTATGTTTGACTTCATCTGCATGTCGTTCACTAATATAAGGATCACGTCAATTCATCACCTCATTAATCAGGCTGCTATGAAAACAGTCCGTTTCCAGCACGGACTGTGAGGAAGTCAAGTTGGGGGTCTTGACCAGTTTATTTTTGTCTGATCAGTATGTTGTGCCGCATTTGAACTTTTGGTATTTCTTATTTACCACTGGCATCCAGTTTTACGGCAGTCCTTATTCATGTTAATATTCACTCTAAAATGCATATCATGTTGTTGCTGAGCAAACCTGCTCTAGCAGCCCAATGTCATTCTTATATATAGATACAGGTCTTCCTCAGTTGTTTCACTCCTCCGTACAGTGTGTTGGCAATTGTCGGCAGTGCTTGTAAGAATCTTTTCCTCATGTCCGCAAGCACCTTGCACTCAATGAGTAGGTGTCGAACTGTTTCATCAAGATGAGAGCAATGTATGTACAAGGGCAGGTGCTAGGCATTGATGTGGTTCAAGTTGCTATTGACTCTGGTATGTCCTGTTCGGAACTGAAAGACGAGACTTTGATCTCTTCTATGTAGTTTATTTATGTCATCGTTACTTTTTGGCTGTGACATTTCACTAAATACACTGCGACCTGTTGTTCCCGTCACTCACCTGTTCATCCATGCATATCATAAATAGTGATCAAGTAGGGTTATGCCTAAGTCTGGCGATTTCATCATGTAAAACAAAGCGCCACATAAACCACCACTAAAAGAGTACATAACAGTTTTGGCACAGGCTTCCTGCATGGAAGCTAACTGCATTGTCAGTCCCATGCTTCTCCAACTGGAATGAAAAATGAGGGTTGATCATGATATCACAATAGCAGCACTTACCCAGACATGTTCCACTGCTTAACCAAAATGGAATCCCCATAGAATCCAAAACATTTTTAACTGTCACTAATAACTGCCTGGCTTTTCTTTTAAATGCTTCCACTTCTTTGCTTTTATCAAGATGATATTTTGCGTAAAAGTGATATGCTTGTGTGTGGTTACATTCAATAAATTCGGATGTTTCCATCTCTTTCAAAAAGGTGTAGCTGTCATTGGGAAACTGAAATCGGATTCCATCCATGTAAATGGTAGACAGGTTAAATCTATGGAAAAGGAACATTTGATGTAGTTATATGTGTATAAACATCATCATCCCATAAATAATATCCTTACTTATTTACTTAGTTGCTCCACTTTTACCCTTTTGTAGAGATATCTTTCTTTATTTTTTGTTGTATAAAAAGTTTGCCTCTCTGTATTCTACTTGCAGAGACTCGCACTTTTCCACCCCAGACCGCAGTCAATTCGACAATGTTAGAACGTATTAACCAGTGCTTAGATGTGTGTGTCTGTATGTACCAATACTGGTTAGGGTGATCTCAGTAGTCAGTTCCAACCAAAGTGCAATGGAATGACCTCACCCTGAGAGCGTGTGCAAGAGTGTGATTGTTGGACAGACTAAAATTAAATAAAGTGTAGCACAGTGAAAATGAAAGCCATATAGTCCTGCTTACAGATGCTCTCGCCGTAGTCACAGCGCTAAAAAGCCAGAAAAATACTGAGCTTAATGACTTAAGAGCAGCACTCTGCAAACTGTGCCAGCAGTCCGCACCAAAAAGGGTAGTGGTACAGTGGGTCCCATCACACTGCAACATCCAAGGCAACGAGGAGGCAGACAGACTGGCAAAAGAAGGTGCAAGACTACCACAAACAGATAATAGTATGACGTACGAAGAGTCAAAACGGCTTATCAAAGCCAGATACATGACCAAATGGGAAACCGAACATACTGGTTACACCAAAAACGATGCCTATTACCAGTTGAACCGAAGAGAGCAGGTCGTTGTCTTCAGACTTCGCACTGGCCACAATAGACTGAGGTACCACCTATTCAACAAACTGAAGATAGGGTGTACCGACGAATGCCCGTGCGGTACTGGTAAAATGACCGCTGAACATCTGCTGCAGAACTGCCCGACATACGAGGATCAGAGAGAGCAGATGTGGCCATCACCAGTGGAACTGCAAGACAAGCTCTATGGCAGTGGCGACAGCCTCAGGATGACCGCCGCTTTTTTCGAAAAAATAATGGTTACTGTCTGACTGCGTACGAAGAAGAAATAAAGTGTAGGGTAAGAAGAGGAATGTCTAGGCAAGTATGAGTACATGAGTGATATTCTTCTCTTTTCTCTATCACTGCTGTGTTATACCAAATGTTGTCACTAAGAATAATAATGATATGTAATAGTGATCTTATATAATCACTGCAACAAAACACAACCGCAATTAATCAAAATATTTCTTCTTGTTTCTTAAATTCTTTAAAGGTACATTGTTCTCATTTTGAATGTTTCCTAGGCAAGCCAATTAGGTCATTCAAGATATTTTCTTGTGTTTTATTATTCCCCCCCCATATTATTATTGATGTGCGGTTTTAGTGAATTTTAAATAAATATTTTCAAAATTGAATTTTACTAGAGTTGTTTGTTACTACCGAATGTTGAAATAACTGTACAGTCATGAGTTTATCTTATAGAAATTATAACACCTATTAATGTAAACAGCAATAACACAAATGAGCAATTCGTTCAACAAAGATTATAACTTTTACTGAATCGATGAAAAAGATAGCTAATGCAGTATGTAGCACTTAGCAAAAGTGTTATATATTATATATTTTTATTCAAAGCACTTTTTAATATGAGTTGCACTACCTTTTCTTGACATACTACAAACTATACATTTTACTGAATTTATTTAAAGGATAATTAATGCAGTATGTTGCAAAAGTATTTAAAATGATGTATTTAGTTCACTGCAATTTGTTATTTAAGGAGTCAAACTAGCTTTACGTTGATTTAAACAACAATACATTCAGTAAAACATAATGAAAACTAACAGGCTGTAGGCTCCAGCTGTCTTTGCAAATATGGACTCTTCAAGACTGTATGGTGGCACATGAACCTTGTCCTGTCCAGCTGAATGCCACAGATAGTGTCCCCTCTTGTAGAACACAACCAGGTGGATTAGCATGGGTGTGTGGCCCTCCACAGGAACCCACAACAGACAATGGCTAGGGATGACTCTGTATGAACTGCGTGAAAAGGCTGTTATCCCGCGAGGGTCAGGATCACTCTTTTCCCAGAATTCATAACTGTGATGCTTCATTGCAGACAAAACCAGGTGCTGAAAATATGGGGAAACAGTCAAGAGACAAATTGATATTGTTCACAAATTTAATAAAACAACAAAACTTGCAGTGATGGAGAGAATCAAGAGAAAGAGAGAAGAGAGAGAGAAATATACACATGTTGATACACTATGTGTGAGTGGATAACGAAATTAATTTTTTTTTTATAAGAGATTTACCATTGAGTGCTACGCACAGAGAGAATGGGAGAAAAAGAGTTTTATCTCTTTTACTCATAAAATCTATTATGTTCAATTAGTATATATAAAGTGTGTTATTTACACATACTTAACCCACTCATTTTCTCTATATGAATTAGAGCATAAAGTGTATTTTTATAAACTTGAACTGATTAACAAAATACAATTTAATTTTAGTCACTTCATGAATGCTTACCAGTTGATCCAACCCTGGGTCTATGACTCCAAATGCTACAGAGTCATGATGTTCCTGACTCCATAATTCCACTCTTCTCTGACTGCCTTCTCTCACCGCACGCAACAGACTTGGCTCAATGATAAACACAGGCAGCCCAGATGATTCACACTTGCTGAGGAAGAGCTTGACAGCATCCTGAGAGACAATGTTTTTGTAACTAGAATGCATTAATAACTGACCCATATAGTAATAAATCTTCATTCTTTTTCTTAAGAAGTCCTCAGTACATATTTGCAATCAATTTATTAGACAAACCGATGATTAGTTTGTTGTGTGCCTGCATGATGGAGGTCTGTGAGAAGAAATAACTTAACTTCCACTATCGCTTCATTTGTAGAAGAACAGGTCCAACACTGAATCTGGTTTGCCCTAACTCAATTTTAGGAAAGCCTGCTTCGGGCAGTAAGGTTGGATTATGAAGATACTGTTCATCTGCTAGTCCAAGGTTGAGATTCAACATTACTTCATCAGAAATAAACTAAGAAAAGTCATGCTTGATACAGTTTAAGAAAAATATTTTAAATGTCAGATTGAAAAAAGAAAAGAATACTTTATCATTTTCATTTTTCTTCTAACACATATTTGATAAGGCATAAAAAATCTGCTTTTCATTTAATGATTTCAATAGGAAAATTCCTCAGAATATCCTGGACAGAGAAACAGACAAATGTAGACATTCGGTGAGAGTTGGGCACAGAGGAGAACTGGTTTATCAATTCATCAGTTTTGGCTAGAAAATGCAAATACTTTGGTCACATCAAAAGACACAATGGTCTTGAGAGAACGGTGATGGAAGGCATGATGCCAGGTAAAAGAGGAAGGGGTAGACCAAGAAGACGATGGCACCAAGATATCCAGGGATGCCTGAGTATGACATTGGTGGAGGCTGGAGTTTTGGAAAGGGAACGAGTTTCTTTCAGACAGACTGTGATGGGAGCGACGTTCTATAAAGGACATGCTACATGATGATGATGAATAGGAAAAAAAGAAAAAGCAAGAGAAGTAGAAGACAAAAGATGGACAAAATAATGACCAGCTTCACTTGCCATAGCATGGGAACAAATCAGTAACAAGATTGAGAACATCCATGAATGTTATATGCAGAGAGATACGAACATACATACCTCAGTACATAATGACAATAATGATATAAGGAGATAGGATTAACAGAGCCTCTGCACATGACTATAAGGTCTGTCCCAAAATGTAAGTTCTCCATTTCATGAAAACAGTACCACTAAATAGCTGTTATTGTTTTGTAAAGTGTCCTGCCATTTTTTTAAAACTCCCCATACAGGGAAGTAGAGAATGGATGTACTGTCTTCTACTTTGCATGCTAGAAAAGTCATTCAAAAGAGGACGGTGTGTGGGCTAGCATACTATTTATTAAAGCGGCACATGAAATAATTAAGCACAGACTTCCTTTAAGGATGTAAACTAGAGTCATAGCCTTATGCTCCTTTGGGAAATCATCTTGTTGAAGATGATTCAGCACTTGCCATATATTTAACTGAAATTTGACTTTTGGTCTTAGTTCAAATATCCTTAACAAATTTGTTCCTGCATGGTTAAATGTATGTTTTGATAATCTTTTTAAATCTTTCCTTCTTATAATCTTTGTTATTATATTATTTAGTTTTTTAAGGCAGTTTTGTTCTCCCTCTATGGTCTTTCAGCACCAAACTCAAAGTTTTCCAGTTCAATCAGTCCACCATCACCGGCGATTGTTCTGAATCTCTCTGAGTCCTCCTTGCTTCCTTCTGCCACTTGTAATGGAAGTATTTGCTCATCCAAAGTATGATCAACATATTTTCCTGATGAAATTATAAACATATTTTTGGTTGGACTGCAGTTATATTTGCTCATTTGTCTGAAATTCTTTCCAACCAATGCCCAGTAGACGCTTATGGCATTTTTTGGTCAAATGCATTCAACCTATTTTCAAGTGCCTTTGTCATTTTCCAACTTTCAGTCATATGTTAGTACAGTTGAAGCTGAACAAATGCAACATTAGAAGGATCACTTTGCTGGGATGCTAAAAAAGACACAACCAGCAATGACACCCAACTTTGATGACGTCACAAACATGCCTCCCATGGCCATAACATGCAATGATTTTACTTGTGCAGATATTGAGTGGGTCATCGAGAGCTACAAGGCAACCGGCAAAGATGGAATAGCCGGCGAGATGCTTAAGGCGGCTGGCGATAAAACTCTAATGCACTTATTGTCAATCATAAATGAAGCAAGGAGGAAGAAAACCCATCTCAGCAGTGGAAAGATGGTCTAATTGTTAAAATACAGAAGAAAGACGACCTTTCAGGCTGCAACAATTCATGCGGAGTCCCGCTACTATTAGTCCAGGTAAACACTTTGTAGTTTATCCCCCTCGGCTATAGACTAGGTTATGATCAATGACATCTGCATCAAACAGTCTGACATTCATTGGACAGATGATAACTTAACTTAGCCTCTAGACGATCTAGATTTTGAAGTTCATGATGCAGTAATACATTTGTATAGAGCTGTATTCTCCTAGACAATTTTATATTAGTAAAGATAACATTATATTATAATCTGTTATTCAATCTTGCAGCATACATACCCAAGGGGGTCTTTCTTCCAGAAGCTCTTTAGAGCTCATTTTATCATAAATATACTGCAAAACAGAAAATATAAAAATATTTTTTTCAAAAGTAACACAAAAATTATAACACTGCTGTAATCTTAAACATAAAGCTGATATAGTAACAACAAAATTGAGCACCATAAATGAAAACAAGTAATTAAATGTATCTGTATTTACGTACTTTAACCCATATTACATTTTTAATTTTATTTTTAATTACAAAATAATTACATGAAACATCTTCTTTGACAATGTATTTGATTATTAAACAGATGCTTACAGTACACATTAGCTACATATTACCAAGCTGAAACTGCTTTTAATTTTAAGAATGACACTGTTATTAATTTTCTCTAGAATATGTTATAAATTTTATTTATTGTCACGCTGGAAATCATATTAAAACATTTTACCAGCACAAAATATAAATTCGCAAGCTTAACACCCTTTCGCTTCCACCACCTCACATATGCTTCACAATGTGAATTTTTTAAAATTTGGGAAAATGATGAAAATATAAAATAATTGCAACCTTCTTTAATTAATTCACCATTTCTTACAAAGTGCACTGGTGCATTATATCTACAGAAATCACAGTCATTAGTGCATTCGAATGTCCATATCACAATAAGAAGGAACCTTTGGTACTGTTAATTGTTGTGTCCATTAGTCAGTGGTCCGTGTATTACTTTAACCATTTTCTATACTTTCTTCTTCTTCGTTTGTTCTCAATCTGCCACTACCAAGCATTGAACAGGGCTTTGCAAGTAGCAGGATGTAGACCGGAGAACAGAATGCTTTGTGTTGCTAGTTTACAGCTTGACTGTGATATTGGCACCTTTCAGTCCGACACATCCGTCTTTGAAAGTTTGTATACTAATATAACATATATGCAGCTAGTTACGTGTCAAATACTTCATTTGTCACAAAAATCATAGTTTGCAGCAAGGCTGCGATATCTGTGCATTTCAGCTCAACATATCAGGTGTCAGCATAGCACATTTTTGGGACCAAGTTTGATGGCCCTCTTTGATTCCTATTCTCTCAGCAAGACTGCACAGGTGCAGCCTGTTTCCATGGCCATCACTTGGAGGCAGAAAATGATCTTGATCCGCTCTGTTTCGCTGACCCTGATGTAAGCAGCCAGCTACGAGTCCCTGACTACTGTCCTCTTGTTGACTGTGTCTTTAGCCCCATGTTATCACTGAAAACACTGGTTGCTGTGAGACCCATGATTATATTGCTACGGTTAAATCAGACACTGCTTTCATTGATGACTAAACTGGAGCATATCAATAATAGGGATAGAACCCAGTACCTTTTCCAAGAGAAGTAAGCGCTCTACCACTCTGCTGCTCAGACGATCATTATTTTAGTACCGAATTGAGAAGATAACAGCATGTAGTGCATTACTACACACATAAATCTTACATTATTTTTGATCATATATTTATGAAATTCTTACATTTAACAACCTCTTTTATAACATGACTTAGATTGTGTGTTTAAATTCATAACCATATCAAAGCTTTCATATTGGTTAGTGGTGGTTCTTAAACTTTTGTACTCTGAGAATCCTAAATTTATACAAGTGCAAGTCGGTAAATAGATCACAAATGGTTATTTTAACAAATATAAATGAGATGCGAACTTGAAAATCATTTATTACTGCACTTGCACACCGCCCCTTATTTCTCAACATAAACTACATCAACATTGATGCACTTATCCCATTGCTATATGAGTGCACCAAAACATGCAGCATATAAGTATTTGATGCGCTGTCTCGATCACATTTGCACTTCTAGTTCAACTTCCTCATTCATGAAACATCTCCCACCAATGTGGGTTTTTAGCGCACCAAACAGGTGGAAATCAGTTTGGGCTGTAAGGTGGATGTTCAATCAGTTACAAACCTATTTGGTCAACTTTCTCCAGGGTTAATTGAGTTGTATATGGTCTGACATTGTCATGATGGAGCAGTACTCTAGTCAACAGGTCTGGACATTTTCTTCTAATTGCATTCCGAAGCATTAACAAAACTCACAGGAAACATTTTCTTATGAATATCCTTTATAGAAAGTACACACACCAGCATGCTGTTCTTTAATTGTACTCTTAGTATGGATCCCACTTTTTATCTGAGCTAAGCACGTGCATGCAACACCTAGCGTCCGATGCCTAGAGTTATCCCATTGCTGGATGATGCCACTTAATGACACCGTTAGAAACTAGCATCTACATTTTTCAGCTATCCCATATCAGTTTCTGACCTGCTAACTGATTTACCCTTGTTTTATTGTATTTCCAGCTAGCTCAACAAAACCAAGTTTAGGAAAAACTGATACAGTTAAAAGAAAAAGTTACACATTTTAATTGAATGTTCAACAGGAACAAATAAAGTTCAAACAGTAAAAATAAAATGCATAATAATTAGTGTTTACCTATATGCCAATATCAGTTGTAATGTGTTAAGTCAAAGCTGGCATATACATTTTAATGAGCAAAAGAATTATTCTTCTGAAAGTGTGTAGGCTCTCTCACCCGTAACCCAAAAAACTGCATCAGAAGGAAGGCAGCACTTATAGAAATTATGATTGCAACTGTCTGATTCTTGATCATTATGATGAGCTAGTCAAACAGCAGTCACTCTTGAGTCACTTCTGTACAATGAGTCTAACTGGCCTGTGCACACAAAAAGACACGTAAATGAATATAATAATATATGTACCTTGACGTCTTTGCTATTGATGTCCAATTATATGAATTTGAAATGTAGCATTATTAATGATACTAAGTTGAAGGCAGTTTTTGGCTCTACATAGATAGGACTAGTCACTAGGTACAGTAACTAGTCACAACAAAAATACAATACATAGAATAATTCTTTTAGTGTACATTGTTATACTCAATTTGGTTTTCGAAAAATATCGTACAAATCTAAATATAAACAGGTTTCTTTTCCTTTGATGTAAATATTTCAGAACTGAGTAATTACGCCGTGAGCTAAACATAAATTCCAATGCAGCAATGCACGCAGGAGTCAAGTGTAATGGACATTGAATAATGTACTACTGTAATCCTGGTATTCAGTCAGGAACATCATGTGCCCTATGTCAGGTAGCCAAATGTCATCTCTATCTTTTGTCTTGGAGTACCATGCTGGACCAAGGCCTTGTCGCAGATCATATCTCCATCTCATTGGTGGACGCCCAGGTCGACAATCAGAGGTGTATGACCACCATGACGTCGCTTTATGTGTCCATTTACTGTCAGACAAACATACCTCATGGCCAGTCAATATTACTTTCTTAGCAACTTTAGTCTATTTATTTTTAAACCAACTACCATGCTTGCGTTGTTAGGCAATGCTCATCTTCCTTGATGCTGTGGCTAATGATGACTATGTCATCTGCAAACTGGAGATATATAAGAATTTCTTTGTCTATGTTGATACCCTTATCATCCTAATTTAGTGTGCAGAAAACTTCCTTCAGGCTGCCATAAAATGTTTGGGAAAGACTGTAACGCCAGAATGAAATTCAATGTTGATTGGCCAGTAAAATGAGTAATATTGGTAGAGCAACCCTCATTTATATCTATTAGCCATGCATATTGTTCTTGAATGCCTTATTTCCTAGGGTATTTACAACTGTAGTCACTTCAATGCTATCAAAGGCTTTTTCATAGCCTGTGAACACTAGACATAAGGACATATGTACACCCCTTACCCTCTCCATTAGCTCATGGAAGTTGTCAATGGTAGAGTAGGCTTTCCTGAATACCGCCTTCTGTTTTAGTTTATTCTCATCGTTGCTTTTTTAGTGTGTTCATAACTAATCTCGTGAAAATCGTGTACAAGGATAAGAGTAAACATATTGGAGATAGTTTGCAAGGTCTTTTTTATTTATTAATTTTGGAGAATAGGGCAGGAGCTTGTAAGGGATAGCACCTCACGGCAAGAGGCAGTCACATCCTTACAAAAAAGGATGGTCTGGACCCTACTTGGTTCCCCCGCTCCTGTCTAACTCATGTATGGCTCCTAGATCTACTAACAAACAGCAGCGCCACCCCCCGGGCAACGGCTTTGACTGGCTGGCTAAACTACGTGAGAAATCGCGATGGAAAACCAGGGCGCAAGGAGTCCCGCCAGGTGGGAAGAGTGCCGGACCCCCCGCCTCGAAGGGGTTCACCAAATGCTACTGGTGGTTCCCTACCTTCATGCTGTGGAGCCTGGGCACGGACAGTTAGGGAAACCACAACTGACCAAAACACCGACAAAAGAAGTGACATTTGGCAACAGCCAGTGTCGTTCCTTCCACAAGAAGCTGTACGGAAGAGCACAGAGTCTTGAGTCGACTGCTGCCTTTGTTAGAGTCATTGAAGTTGAGGTCTGAAGACGAACGAGGAAGAAGATTTATTAATTTTGTTTTGGAAGTTTTCCACTGATCATGGACTTGGTCTTCATTAGGCTTTTGTTGAACAGCTTCGTCATCTCACTTGCTAGTGTTTCCCCTCCAACTTAAATATTTAACACCTACAGTGACTCCATCCAGTCCTGAGACGGGCTTTTCCCATTTTTAAATGCTTGATCGTATGTATTGTCTCTGATGTTTTAATCCCCTGTATCAGCCTATAACCTAAAGTGAGCAGCCTTTCACAGATTACCATCTTGAACATGAAGAGATCAGAGTAGAACATCCTACGTTCTTCCTCAATTTTTGGTGTTACTATCAAGGTGGTCCCATCTGGTTTATTAGAGCCGTCGGATCAAGATACTGAGCCAGCTGACTGCTAGCGTCAGGGCCAGCGAACCAGAGCTGCCAAGACCCTTCTACACCTCCACGCGGTGATCCTGGATAACAGGCTGCAGCAGGGCAGACTGGCTAAGGAGAAGGGATCGAAGAGGGAATGCTAACCCGGTACTAAAAAAATGCTTACTGAAGTCAGATGTGTTGGACCGAAAGGTGCAAATATCACAGTCAAGCTGTAAACTACGACACAACGCATTCCATTCTCTGGACTACATTCTGCTTCTTAAGCCCTTTCAGGGTTTGGTAGCGGGAGATTGAGAACGAACGAAGAAGATTAGAGTCGTCATAAATTTTGGGACTGGTCAAGATCTTTTGTACATTTGATCATTCCCTGTCTTGTCACAGCCACTTTGATCAATTTCTGTAACCTATGTTGTTCATAATCTTCTTTAAGTTTGTGTCTAATCAGCTTGTTGATCTCACACAGTTCAACTTTATTGATCAGTCTATTGACTTTGAGCTATCTTCTGGTTGAAAAAAATCTTAGGATGGCATCCGTGATTTGACTGCATTTTGTTGTCTTAGTTTTTTTCTCCACATTGATGCAATTGTTCAACTGGCCCAAACAACTGGTTCAGATGAAATGTTGGAAAGCCTGTACACTGCCAATCCTGTCATCGAACTTGTTCTGTTAGTCTAGTAATAGCAGAATGGTGTGTGTCTGGATTTGCTTTTTAGGAGGGGGAGGAGGGGTATCTTGAAATTCATGGTTGCTATATTGGTCTGTGGTCACTGTCGAAATTAGCTGATGCAGAACATTGATCATTGAATACAAATTAGCGGCCAAAGATGTAGTTGTAGCACAGTGAATGAGCTGACAGCAACCAGCGACTGATAGCTGACTCGACTGCTTGCACCAGGGGCAAGGAACCAAACAAACTACCAAAGCCAACCAAAATCCTCTTCCATCTCCAACTGGCGGCCCTGGAAACAGGTTGCAATATTCCAATGGCAATAGTCAGTCACACTCAGTGTAGACTGGCTATGGCGAAAATATAGCCTATACTAGGATAGGGATCGCAGTAGGAGTAGCCTAGGAAGGCAAACCCAGTACCCAAGAAATCCAGCTGAAATAAAAAATGTCAGGCGGAAAGGTGCAGATATCGCAGTTTCGTTGTGAATTACTCAATTAGTAGTGAATTGATAGGTGGAACGCGGAAGACGATGGAGAAGAATACAAATAGTAATAGTAGTAAGTAATACATTGAAATAGTATTACTAGTTAGACTACAATTAACAATACTATACTATAACTATAAGTATACTTATCAATACTCAACATTACCATGCTGAATGCTACAACTAAGTCAATAATAATTAAATTAGACTAAACAAAAAAATAAACTCACTAAATTTTTTAAACTCAAACTGGAAACAGAATGTTGCATTACTTTTTTAGATACATGTGCATTGACAAATTAATAAGATCATATTTTGTTATTGTAAAGTGAATATATAATGTAGTTAAACAGTTTATATTTTAAGAACAATCGCGGAAAAATCGGTTAGCTTCCGTCTTTTGCAACAATTGCACTAGAGACTATGGGAGCGGCCATGGTTCGTTTACTGGGGATGTTACAAATTTTGCCACAATCATAATTAGACAGAGATCAAAGTTTTAAATCAAAATGTTTTATGCAGTTTATCCATTGCATTTTCGCCAATTTTATTGCAAAACTAACAAATTCCATATTTTTAAAGAAACAGTTATAATTGATTTGGACACAAAAATTATAGATTATTTATCTTGACAAAAATTATAATCGTAGTTTTGTATTTTTATTTCACTGGATTAAACATGGCGTCGTCAACTACCATTGACGTGGATGGATTTGAAACTGTTAGTTTCTTTCATTTCTCTCTCTCTCTCTCTTTATCTTTCTCTGTCTGAAACTGTTAATTTCTTTCATTTATCTCTCTCTTCTCCCTCTCTTTCTTTATTCTCTCTCTTAAATACACTCTTTCTCAACTTTAAGTATTATTGTATATTTAATACTGATAAAACTACTAAATTAATATTAATAATAATATCATTACAGTTAATTACATTTTTAATTAATAAATAAGTAGTTTAAATCCTAATTGAAATTGTTATATTTTGAACACTTAACTAAGTTACTCAGTAAGTTAGAGTAAATCAAGTATGACTTGGACAGTCTGACAGTGACTGACTGTCACTTACTGACTTACTCATCGTACTCTTGAGTCTTGTAAAAATACGAAGTTGAATGAATGACTGGGACAACGATCACCACAAAGTAATAGAGACGTTAGACGAATAATACAAGTATTGTTTGTTGAATTATTCCGAACGGTAGTAGAAAAGAAAATGAAGTAATAGCCAGCACGGATTCGAACAACGGACTTCCAGGCCTTGTCACAAGAGCAAAATAAGTTTACTTTGAAGTTTGGTTAGTTAACTCTGCTGTTTAAAGCCTGAAAGTGATTCACTTCAGTCTTTACTTTGCTTGCACTTTTTTTTAGAATTAGCCTCTGTTCTGTGCTTAAGAATCAATATATCACTGAACCATATAATATATCTTCTAAACCAGTATAAAGATATTAAGTTATACGATTTGTAGGCCATAGCCTAAGTGCTCAGTCCCCTAGCAAATGGCGAAAAGTATGGATACTGACACTACTACTACTGATGGTTCCTGTAGCTCGTTGACAATGATTGTACACGCCTGCCCCATCTTCTCATGCGGCCATCTCCCTCCTTGTTTGATTTTAAAGCTCTGTAGTCTGGATTGTCAATTGATCTATTGCTGTGTCATCATAGAACAGGTGGTCCTTAGAGGCCTTAGTTTATATTTTCAAAATGTCACACCTATTACCTATCCATCCATATACTGTATCTATAAATGATAATAGGTGTTTGTGAAACCAGAATGTCATCTCTTTGGTTGTTTTGAACCCTAGAATGACCAGGGCAGTAGACCCACACCAATCCATCAAGGTATGAGACCTTTACAGCTGTCATGCCTTAATCAGCCCACCTGTATTTTCTGTTAAAGTATGGGTCTGATCCGATTGAAGCTGAACCATTCTGGTGCCATTCTTTGTGAGATCTCTCGATGTGGAAGTTTGTAATTTCTTGGTCCAAGTAAATGTATAAAGTCACATTTTTGGATTGGAAGTCTGGCACTATGACGGCTGTATCCTTCTTTGCCCTTTCACTATTCTCAACTGTGTCTGTAAGTTTCTGAAACATCTTGCAGTTTATGTGGCCTTCATTAATCAGAATAATATTCTTCTTGCTTGTTTATTGGTTGCCCATGAATGATTCACTATTGACAGGATTGGTGTTATGTTAATAATATTACGCTCTTCATCATCTTTCGGTGCTGGGTAGCATTAATGATCAGTTCCTTCAACGGTCATCTGTCCTTTGAGCATTCATTGTAAGAGCCTCAAATAATGTGTTTTCTCATCCAGATTATTGTGTTATCTCATAGCTCTTCTACATAAGACTCTCTCATTTTCATTGACAGGGTCTGATTGTTAGTATGTTACTTATTTTCTGGATGTCTGCTTTTGTGTGTGCCATTCTGTTATTTATTATATGAGGGGGCTTCAAATGAAAACTTTAAAAGTGAGATAGAAATTAGAAAAACCATGCCTTTGCACTGTAACTTGTTAATAGGGTTGCTAAGGATGCCTTGCATGTGCCATAACGGATCAGACAAACAACATATAGTTTATGTTATAGTTGCAGTAGTTGAAAGATGGCCGCCCTACTATTGACATGCACCAAAGAGGAACAGCGTTCTGTTATCCTTTTTTGGGGGGCAGCGAAGGGAAAACCATTAGAAATTTATATTTCCATGGCTACCACTTTGAGGTGAAATAGAGTTTTGGTCAACTCCGATTCTCTTATCCAGATGCAAACAGTTAGCTGTAGTCACTGCTGTTGTAATTTCATTCACAGTTGTGTCTTCTGCCCCATCATTCCTTTTATTTCAGACGTGTAATGCCTTTATGATTTGTTCTAAAACACATAGGTCTATGTAGTTTAGTGAAAGTTGACCAGAATCCTATTAGACATGTGATAATCATGCTTGAGATCACGATATTTGGAGGGGCTCTTTGTTGTTATATTTTTCTCAGATGCTATTGCTGATATTATATATTGGTACAAAAGTTTGATATATTTACGTTCTTCTAGATTGACACAAAAGATGTGGGTTCAGATTTACTGGACTTTCAAGGTAAGTCTGGAAACGTCACAATTTAAATTATTAAAATGTGTGTGAACATTTTATTTTCAGCTAACACATTACTTAACTTGATTAGTTAAATGGTATAGCATTTTGACAGGGAGTGGATACATTATTCCTACACATCTCCTTGCTGCATCAAAAATAATTTTCTTGAAATAGTATATATATATACATATATATATATATATATATATATATATATACACACACATACGAGGCATGTTCAATTGAAACCGGACCCAGTGGCTTTATTACAAACATGTGGAAGTTACATCATCTGGCGTGACATAATTAAATATTTAGTGTTAGAAAAAGTAGCAATATGTATTCAGATACCCATCCCACTGCTTGTGTAGATGGCAGATGCTGTTTGAAAAAGATTACTTTGGCTGCTCTTTGAACCACTTGGTCACCGAGGCCATGACGTCTGCATCGGAGTCAGATCTTTGTCCCTTCCGAAATTTTTATAAGAGTCCTAACAAATGGAAGTCACAAGAAATGTCTGCATCGGAGTCAGATCTTTGTCCCTTCCGAAATTGTTATAAGGGTCCTAACAAATGGAAGTCACAAGAAACACATTGGGACTACAGGATGGGTGTGGCAGTACTTCCCACCTTTTCTGTGCTAGCGCTTTCTGAACAATGTATGCGCATTGTCATGCAACAGAATCTCACCACGCAAAAGTATTCCGGGTCATTTATTCTTGATTGCTGTATGCAGCTTGTCTAGTGTGTAATTGTAGCGGATGACATTGATGTTCACGGCAGGCTCTTTCAAGTCTACCAACAAAAGTCCCTCGTGGTAAAAAATCGCAGTCAGCATAAACTTACCAGCGGAAATGTGACTTGAATTTATTTGGTTTCGGTGATCCGGGATGTTTCCATTGCATGCTGGCAGTTTTGCTGCTCGGCTCAAAGTGGTGGCACCACGATTCATCACCTGCCACTATGCGCAAAGAGATGAATCACCCTCCTCTTTGTTTCGTAGCAAGTGGTTCAAACTCCATCCCATGCGTTCTTCCTTATCGTGGTGGATCAGCAGCCGAGGTACCCATTGTGAACACACCTTTCGATACTTCAGTTTCTTGCTAACCATCATTTGAACTGTCCCTAGCAACACAGCCAATTTCTCTGCTAGTGAATGTAAGCTCCAGCTACGGTCCACCCGAATTGCTGCATCAGTTTCGGCGATGGCATCTTCTGACGCAACAATATGCACCTGACTTGGTCTCGAAAGATCTTTCGTTAACTCATGTCCTTCTTTAAACATCATTGTCCAGTTCTTCACTATTGTCTTCGACACACCTTTGTCACCATGCACTGCCTGCATTCTGCAATGAATGTCAACTGGTCGACATCCATCAACTATTAAAAACCAAATCACCGCTCGCTGGTCAACCCTGGACGTATTCCATATCACGACCGCCATGTTTTCAATGGTCTGCTTAGGAAACTATGAGTCGAAGTATAATGAAATAATTGCAAACTTGACAGTTGGTATGTGCTGTTTACACCTGAAGTGACGTCATCATGCAGTACATGTTTTTAGCTTGTCACAGTTTGGTCTAGTTTCATTTGAACAGGACAGGCCTCGTGTATGTATGTGTGTGTGTGTGTATATATATATACATATATATATATGTGTGTGTTTATATATATATATATATATATATATATATATACATACACATACACACATACTATGCTACTTTGTTCATCACTGAATTTGTTTCCTGTTGATCTTTTCTGTCCATTTAGCTACATGCATGAATTATATCTTTCTCTTACTTGATCAGATATTGCACATGACATTCCTACAAAGGGCAAGGAAGAGATACATAAGTTCACTAACTTTCCCCACTCTGCTGCAGACTCTGATGATGAAAACAGTGATCAAGCAAAGGTATTATACAGCTGGTGGTAATTGTATTCTGTCAGTTATTTTATGCTAAGATAATTTACAAGTCATGTATTAAGCCCAATCCAGTCCAGGAATATGTTGTTCTTTTTTGCATTCGCCTTATTTCTCTAATTCCCAAGGCGGTGTGCGTTGCACTGTGGTTTTTATTTTGTGCCTATCTGCCTAGAGCATCCAACTTCAGCATCCATTTTATGTAAGGGTCTGCTTCCTCCTGCATTTTCTAAGATTTTGCTTACCCGGGGTAACTGCCGGTGCTGTGATGGGGATCGAACCCAGCACCTTCAGATTGTGAGCAGTGTCACTTAACCACTAGCCCACCCCATCCTCCATATTTTAGTTTGATTTTAATTAGTTGAATTAAAAATTGTGTACATAACCCAGAATACTTAACTTAAACTTAACATCTTTATACTGGTTTAGAAGACTGCAGAGTCTGTATAAAACCAGTTTCATTTGCATTATCTTGCTCTAAAAGCTATGCGCATCCAATTTATTCTTAAATGCATTAATTGTCCCTGCCTCTACTACTTCCTGTGGCAATGCATTCTAAGCATTCACCACTCTCTGATTTTAAAAAAATTTCCTAATATCAGATCTGGACCTTTCTTTAGTTAATTTGTAGCTATGCCCTCTTGTTCTTGTAGGTGGTTGTATTTTGAAAAACTTGTTATAGTCTAATTTATCCGTTCCTTTGATTATCTTATAAACCTGTATTAAGTCACCCCGAATTCTTTTTTTATCTAGGCACTGTGGGTCGTTTTTTCTGAGTCTTTCCACATAACTGTAATTCTGGAATCCCACTATCAGCTTTGTCGCTCTTTTTTGTATTCTTTCCAGCTTTCCCCTCTATGATAAGGACTCCACACTTGTACACAGTACTCCAATCTAGGCCTAACTAATGCTTTATACAGTTTGACTATCACTTCCTTGCTCCTATGTTTAATATTTCTTTTTATCATACCTAACATTGTATTTGCCTTTTTCACTGCTACCTTAACTTACTCACTCATCTTACCTGTATGACCTATTATAACCCCTAGGTCACTTTTCTTATCTATCTTTCTAATATTGTTCTCGCATATGCTGCAATTATGTTCCATGTGGATGACTGTACATTTCAGTTCAGTTCATCCCGTAACCCATCAGGTCGTTGGGTCACACTTGAAGACACTCCCAAAATCCCATGCCATTTTTCTCTGTCTGCCGCCACCTGTCGTAACTCACCGGGACGAAGGCTTGAACACTCAGTGATGTTGTCCTCCCCCTCTATGTCCCGGTACGGAACCAAAGAGTATTGAGTTGGTGATTCCGTTGGACCTCTCGACGTGCCCGCACCAGGCCATCTTTCGTCATTTGATTGTTGTGAGCAGCTCTTCAAAAGGGCCAATAGCGTTTTCAACTCTCTGTCGTATTTCTATGTTCGTGACACGATCTCTATATGTAACATTTAGGAGTTTTCTATAGCACCTTATTTCCATTGCATTTATCTGTACATTTATCTACATTAAACTCCATTTGCTAGCTTACAGACCATTCTCAAATTTTATCTAAATCCGACCTCAATATATCCATTCTGCTTTAGATGAGACACTACTGCATAGTTTTGTGTAATCTGCAAATTTTGCAATCATGGATCCCATATCAATGTCCAAATCATTTATATATATCACGAGCAATATTGGTCCCAAAATCGAGCCCTGTGGCTCTCCACTTTTTACTTCACACCACTCAGAGTACTCCTTATTTATGCCCACAATATTCAATCCATTTGACAACTTCCCTACCCATTCCATGTGATTTTAACTTTCAAAATAATCTTTGATGAGGTACTCTATTAAAGGGCTTTGCAAAATCTAGATAAATAACATCCACTGGCTCCCCTTTATCTTTCATTTTAGTAACCTCCTCCATGAATTTGATTAGATTTGTTTAATCTCCCTCTAGTAAACCCATGCTGACTATTTCTAATTAGATTAAACTTATCTAAATGCATTACAATGTTTTCTTTTATTATTGACTCTAACAATTTACAGACTATGCTTGCTAAACTCACCGTTTTATAATTCGCCGGATCAGATTTTTTGCCATTTTTGAATAAGGAAATCACTCCTGCAGCTTTCCAATCCTGTGGAACAATCCCTTTTGCAAGTGATTGAGAACATAATATAGCCAATGGTTTTGTTAGTTGGTCTCTAATTTCAAAAAGCAATTTTGGATGAATACCATCTTGACCTGGACATTTATCTACATTCAACCCCTCCAATTTATTAAAAACCATTACCTCTGTATCCATGAATCTTTGAAAAATATTTATAGGCTCTGGGATCTTGGAGCAGTTCTCTTTTATGTAGACTGTTCCATAGTGCCAATTGAGTAGATTAACTGCCTCTCTATTCACACTGATTATTTTTCCTGTGCTGTCTACGAGAGGGCCTTATTTGTCTTTCGTTCTTTGTTTATTTCTAACATAAGAAAATAAGCTTTTACTATCAGTCTTGATCCTCTGAGCAAGTTGTTTTTTTCCGAATTGATTTTTTCCATGCATTATTTTTAGCTCTTTTACATTTAACTACAAATCTAGTTATCCACTTTTTACGCTTGGGATCTAGCTCCCTACATGGAACACATTCCTCTTTTAGCTTTTACAGAACTATTTTAAAACTCTCCCACTATTGTTCAACATCTGTTCCTCTGACAACATCTTTCCAGCTGCCTCTTTTATCTTCTTAAAATTTGCCTTAGAGTAGTTGTATGTTCACGTGTTTATGTTTACTTCTTTCCCTGCAATAAGATCCCAACGGATGATTTGATGGTCACTTGAGCCAAACAGTTCCCCAACAGTAATGTTTTCAATTATATTTTCCTCTGTGGTAAATACTAACTCGAGTATGTTTTTGCCTCCGGTGGCTGCTTCTACATGTTGAATTCAAAAAATTGTCAGTTATGCGCTTAACAAAAGTTTTTGAATCTACAAGTGCTTCTGCCATATCCCAATTTAATTTCTGGAAAGTTGAAATCCCCCATTAATAATTTCCCTTCACTTGCTGTACTTCATTTTGCACAGACCTGAATTTGTTACTTGGGGGAAAATATTCTGTATCAATTAGGTACTCATGTGATATGACCAAAAATTACAACAAAGTAAATAAGCGCTGGAAACAAGCAGCACTAGTGTAGACTGGCTAACGGGAATAGGTATCGCTGTGGGAAGGCAATCCTGGTACCAAATTAAAGCCAACTGAAATTGAATGTGTCGGGGCGAAAGGCACAGATATCGCAGTAACGTAAAGTACGACACAGAGTCCATTTCAGGACAAACTCCATAGTAGAAGAAGAAGAAACTAAACATGTTTAGGAATATTTTTATTATTCTTGAGGAATGTAGTAGAATTGATGTTGAATTTATATTATTCAGCTAGTATAGTCAAGCTTTTTAATCAAACAGGGTTTGCAAATAAAATGTAAACTTTTGGAACTATTTCAATCAATACATTGTGTAATTCCTGTGACAAAAATAGCATAATTTTAGATGAATCTACTCTGTGGTAGCTACTACAAGATGAAAAGCGAGCCTCTTCATTCTGGACATTTACTTACTATCAACAATTCTTTGATGTGGAAACAAAACAAGTTGGGCAAAGGATAATTGGATCTATGCTTCCAAGACCTGGTAGAAACTACCTTGTCAAGCAAATACGACCAAATCCAGATCTGTATGGTATGTTGTGTTTTAATTATAATAATTTGTATCAGGTTTCCTTAAGTAACAGGTTGTGGCTGTGAAGACAAGATATGAAATAGTGATATATATATATATACATATATATATATATATACATATATATATACATATATATATACATATATATATATATACATATATATATATACATATATATATATATACATATATATATATATACATATATATATATACATATATATATATATATATACATATATATATATATATACATATATATATATATATATATATATATATACATATATATATATATATACATATATATATATATATATATACATATATACATATATATATATATATATACATATATATATATATATATATATACATATATATATATATACATATATATATATATACATATATATATATATACATATATATATATACATATATATATATACATACATATATATATACATATATATATACATATATATATATATATATATACATATATGTATATATATACATATATATATACATATATATATATATACATATATGTATATATATATACATATATATATACATATATATATACATATATATATATACATATATATATACATATATATATACATATATATATACATATATATATACATATATATATATACATATATATATACATATATATATACATATATATATACATATATATATACATATATATATATACATATATATATACATATATATATATACATATATATATACATATATATATATACATATATATATATACATACATATATATATACACAAAGAAATATATACTTAAGGAAACCTGATACAAATTATATGTATATATAAATATGTATATATGTGTGTATATATATGTATATATAAATATGTATATATATGTGTGTATGTATATGTATATATATGTATATATATATATGTATATATATGTATGTATATATATGTATGTATATGTATGTATATATATATATATATACATATATACATGTTGTGACAAAACGATGGCTAATGGAGCACAGGGGCAGAAATCTGGTACTCCCGAGGTAAAAATAGAACGCTGAGAAGACTTGCAATGTGTTGGTCAGACTCCCTTGCTGTACACAACGCCTTAGACGCCTCTGGAGGAGGGCTTACCATGCACTGTACTTCTGTGGCCCAAGACAGTGTCCGCTGGAGGTGAAGTTGGTACCCACAGTTACACTGAGGAACGGGTCATATATATATATATATCTTGATGACCCGTTCCTCTGCGTAACTGTGGGTCCCAACTTCACCTCTGTATGTGTGTGTATATATATACATATATAATAGCTTTACAGGTGGACACAAACAAATCACTTAATTGTTTGCATCAGCTTTTAGTGGCAATTAAATGACAGCATAAAGGGCCTGAGTGGTATCTAGGTGAAAAGAATAGCACCACTATCAACTTACAAAACATGTACTGAAAGGTGGCTAAAGATGGTTGTGCTTGGGACTCACAATCTCATCAGTTATTTTTTTTTCCACTTGTGCCGTTAAGCGTCGTGGGGAACTTCAGTCGTCTGTCCTGCGCCAAGTGCGGTGCATTGGTCAATGTGAGCCCTTGTCGCTGCAGAATCATTCTGTCATTTATCCACCTGCCTCGGGACCGCCCTCTTACCCTGTAGCCAGATCTACCAGCATTGTAAGCCATCAGTGGATGAGGCTGCATTCTCATGAGATGACCAAACCAACTTATTTTCTGCCTGGAAATGTATTCGACACAAGACTCGGTGCCGACTATACTTCGAATGTCGTCGTTCCGCATTCTGTTTCTCCTGGTAACACCGATGAACCTCCTCAAATACTTCATTTCACAAGTCGAAATTCTGCTCTCACGCGCCCTGGACAGAGGCCATGTTTGGCACTGGTAGCACAGAGTCTTCATAAATATACGGTTTATCAGCTGTTGCTTTCTTGCCAAACTAAGCAGTTCTGATAAGTCATCGCAGATGCTTTCTGATACCTACGTCTCAATTTCCATATCCTACCGTCTGCCGAAAAAATACTGCCCAAATACTTGAACTCATTGATCTGTTGAAGAGCAATATCATTTACAGTATCATTGGCCCAGGTGTTCTACTGATCATCATAGTTTATGTTTTGTTCGCGCTAATTCACATATTGTGATTAGCACAGGTAGTCGCAAGCGCATTCATGTGGTTTTGCAGTTTGTTTTCATCGTCGTACAGCAAGCACTGATCATCGGCAAAGAGCAACTCGTGTATTGAGTTATATTCTGCTTCAGATGTCTCAATTTGACCAGTCTCTGATTCGATTTTGTCCTTGTAGATGTTAAACTTCTTCTTCATTCGTTTGTTCTCAATCTCCCGCTACCAAACCCTGAAAGGGCTTAAGTAGCAGAATGTAGTCCAGAGAATGGAATGCGTTGTGTCATAGTTTACAGCTTGACTGCGATATTTGCACCTTTCAGTCCAACTTCGGCAAGCATTTTTTGAGTACCGGGTTAGCATTCCCTCTTCGATCCCTTTTCTTTAGCCAGTCTGCCCTGCTGCAGTCTGTTATCCAGAGCACCGCGTGGAGGTGTAGAAGGGTCTTGGCAGCTCTGGTTCACTGGCCCTGATGCTAGCAGTCAGCTATGGGCTGCTGACCACTGCAGCTCAGCATCTTGATCCCAGATGTTAAACAACAGAGGAGAAGCACACAGCCTTGTCTCATGCTGGTAGTGATCTCAAAAGCATCTGGGACTCCATCAGTCGTTCTGACGACGCTTGTACTCGAACAATACAGTGCTCTGACATTATCAAGAAGCTGGCCTTGTAGACCATAATTTTCCAGTATCTTCCAAAGTTTAATCCTGTCTATCCTATCAATAGGGAGCCGTGTAGCTCTGTGGTTAGTGCATCGGCTTCGCATCTGAGTGGTCCTTGGTTCATATCCCATTTGAGGCGGTAATGTTCTTTCAGACCGCAATGGCTCCTGGGTCGATCCAGTCTTACATGGGTACCGGTTCAGTCCGGGAAGTAAAAGCGGCGAGGTAGAGGAGATGGCTATCGCCCTCATATAACAGAGCCTTTGAAATGTGAGATCGCTAACACCTTACACCCCTACGGCAGTAATGCTATGGGTTACTTTTTTTTTACCCTTTCAAACGCTCTTTCCTGATCAATGAAAGCAACACAAAGGTTTTCATTGTATTCTATTGATCTTCCGCTTATTTGCCTTAAGGTGAACAAGGCATCAGTGCAGCAGCTCATATCTCGGCAGAATTTAAAATGAGCTCTGGATAGTTGAGGTTCAACAATAGGTCTTATTCTATGTTCCAGGATTTTGGAATACATTTTACCAGTGTCACTAAGTAGCGATATGCCTCTGTACCTGTTACAGTTACTTTTGTCACCCTTTTTCTTCCAAGTTGGAACAATTATAGCTTGCTGTCAGTCATCTGGTATACCGTTGTGAAGAGCCTATGTAGCCAAAGTAACCCTGTTCCCCATATGCATGAATCACCTCCTTTGTTATGCCGTCCTTGCCTGGTGACTTATTCTTGGGACTATTCTTTTAAACTGTATTGCCGCCCTTACCACATCACTCCACCAAGCTGCTCGCTTCTGATCTTTTCTGTGACATAAGTTCTTTGTTCCACAGTACTTATGAAGCGCGGCTGTTAAAGTTGCTTTAAAGATAGCCCATTCACTATTTATGTTTCTGGGTTCTTCTGTAAGTGCCATAAAGACATCTGTAACTTCCCGGCATATATTATTCCGAACAGCATTCCATTGCAACTATATTGATTTAGCTCCATTATTGGTTTCAAAGCATGGGCAATCATGCTGTCGGCTTGCTAGGCCAGTCACAGCATTGGTTAGGCTGTTTCTGCGCTAGATGGAGTCTATCCCATTCCTAGCAGTCAGGGTCACTTACGCTTAGCATGAGTCTTTGGTGTGGTGCTCGCTGGTTGGACCAGGTCACGCTTTCTCCAATGTGCAAATAACAATGGAGTTGATTGAATAAACACTATAGTAGAATGTTCACATGGTACACGCTTTTGAATGTTTATCACAGGATTCTGTCGTTCTTGTAACCTCATCATGTAAACAAAATATTGCCATTATAATCAGTCACTGCAAAAGCCTGGATACAGACTTCCTGTAAGGGGACCAGATGCGGTTGAAACCTATATTTTACATTGTAGGAAAAAGGTGAATGTTTACAAATACTTGGAAACAAGCTTACTTTAAAAGGGGTCAGCCACAGCAGTGGCCTATGCTTTACATTGGAACTAAGTGGGGAATGATGATGGTCATAAGGGACTTGGCTTGGCTTCATTCGTTCTCAATCTCCCGCTACCAAACTCTGAAAAGGGCTTAAGTAGCAAAATGTAGTCCAGAGAACAGAATGCGTTGTGTCATAGTTTACAGCTTGACTGCAATATTTGCACCTTTCAGTCCAACATCTGACTTCAGCAAGAATTTTTTGAATAACGGGTTAGCATTCCCACTTCGATCCCTTCTCCTTGGCCAGTCTGCCCTGTTGCAGCCTGTTATCCAGGATCACCGCATGGAGGTGTAGAAGGGTCTTGGCAGCTCTGGTTCGCTAGTCATGATGCTAGCAGTCAGCTAGGGGTCGCTGACCGCTGCAGCTCATGCGCTGCTCAGCATCTTGATCCCATAAGGGACTTTAATGTACACTAAGTTATCTTTCCTTCACATGTTTGTTGCCAAATTTGTGGAAGTTGTAGACTGGCATTCAATAGTTCCTTCATTAGCTGAAACATTAAACAAAATAATAAAAGAAAATCTACACACGTGGCATAATTATTTGTTATGGGTTATGATGTGTGTGTGTGTTTCTCTCTCTCTTTATTTTATGGATAGATAGATAGATAGATAGATAGATAGATAGATAGATAGATAGATAGATAGATAGATAGATAGATAGATAGATATAGTGGTGTGACGTGATAGAGAGAGGGAGACAGAAGGAGGAAAAAGATCCAAACAGACCAGTGTATGAAATTCCTGCACATCTTTGAAGCTGAACTTCTAAACTTGCCAAATATAACAAGCTACACATACTTTCTGTGTGGTGTATCCAAACACGTATGATTATGAAGTTTGAAAGTTAATTATGTTTCAGATAAGCAACAACTATCACACATACCAGTAGTTTGTAAGCAAAAATATATGGGGATGACGTGGGCTAGTGGTTAAGTAACATGGTTCATAACCCAAATATGCTGGGTTTCACTCCCCAATCACAGCACCGGACGTTACCATGGGGAAGCAAACGCTTAAAAATGTCGGAGAAAGCAGACCCTTACATAAAATCCAAGCCAAAGTTGGATGCACTAGAACAACAGGCACAACATAAAAACATAGTGCAACGCACACCGCCTTGGAGAATAGAGAAATAAGGCGGCTAAAATATACATTAAACAACCAAATAGAAAGTGAAGTACTAGTCACTAAGATATTAAACTGGTTTTTCCAGGCAGCCTAAGCGTCACGCTGCAGGAAAGTTGACAAGTTTGAAAATTAGGCCGACTGAACACCCCAAACAATTTATTATGTTAACGTGTGCATTTGCCAACAAGAGCAAATTATATGCATCTGTGATAGTGACTACTATACAGTAGTGTCTTCACAGTGACACATTTCTCTTTTTTTTTCTTTGTTATTTTAGCTTGTTACATTGCTGTCATTTCATATATGTTATTGAGAGTATACTTGCTTATTGCCCAAGTGTTACCTGTACTCGAAAAGGGAGCAAAGAGAAGTAGCACTGCAACCTGACAGGAATGTTGTAAGAGGTTGTTGTTTGCGAATGCCCACAATGAGTAGGTTACTCTTGTGTGCGCCCTGAAAAGAGCGTTAAGTGACGGATTGCAGTAGCTTTCCTCATATCCCGAGCGTGCTGATGAAGGTGGACCGGGGTCCTCCAGGCAGTTGTGCTATGCTTGGCTTCATCTGTGTGTCGCTCACTACTACAGAGATCGCGCCAAACCTCATTTTGTTAGCCAGACTCTTGTCCTAGACAACAGCCCATTTCTAGGATGACCGAGGAGGTCAGGTGAGGATCTTGGCCAGTATATTTCTCCTGACCCTGGCTAATATTCTCTGATCAGATGTTAGCTTCATTGTCCCTTTGTAAGAGGGGAATGAGGAGGTTGGGCGTGCAGCTATTTTAAACCACAAAATCTTCTTTTGATAAACGCAGGTCAACATTTGATGACTTGGTGTGTTTTTTGTTCTCCACACAAAACTGAAAGATTTAGATTAATATTTACTTATACCTTCAGTTCATCTATTTGTTGCAAAGAATATTTAATAGTTGAGCATTTTTTTTTCTTCGTGTTATTCAATTAGCTGCTTCATTTGATCTTTTTTTTAAGTACTTGTTTTGTTGTTATGATACAAATGTTCATCAAATGGTGCCCGCACCATCTTAATGGAATAAAAATGGTAGTATGATAAATTCCCAAATGTGAAATTTTTTGAAAGAACTGGACAGATATCAGTAGCACTTGGCGAAGCAAGAAGACACTAGCATTGAATAGAACACACATTGTGTGAAAACAGTTAATTGCGTTACCAGACATGCCCTGTTTGGAATCACCCAAAGCAAGAGAAGCAGAGATATACCTAGACACTCATGAAGAAGAGAGCTTGTGACAAACACAAATCCAGCAGAAAAGATGTGGGACAGATCTGGAATGAATGGTTCAAGACAGAATGACTTGGGGCATGAATTTGTTGAAGACATGCTCTGTAGGAAGCTGACAGATTTTGATTGATTTATTATGAATTTTAAAATGGTGGATTGGTGTATGTTCCTATTATTCATTAATGTGTTTGTTCACAGGACCATTTTGGATTTGCACAACTTTAGTTTTCACCACAGCTATTGCGGGAAACTTGGCAAATTACTTTGGTTCAGCTGGAAAAGATTACAACTGGAAGTATGATTTTCACAAAGGTAAAAAGGTGTGATATGGCTGAGATTATATTTTTCATAGATGAAAAGTGAATATGAGTGTATGCATGATGCTGATATTTAGATCATGCTGATATGTCCATATATATATACAACTCAAATATACCGCGACCTGTGGAAACTAAAGATAAATACACAGAAAACCATATTACACCATCTTCTCCTGCAGTCATAAAAAAGCAAAGAGATCCATTAACATCAAAATGAATGGGGAATTACTAGTAAAAGAGGATACCCCAGTTTATCTGGCAGTAACACTGGACAGACAGTTGAAATATGGTAGCCACATCTGCAATGTTGGAAGTAAAGCAACCAAGTGATAAAACTTAATCAAGAGACTTGTTAGTAAAAATTGGGGAGCTGGTAAACAAATCCTTCGGCAACTCTACCCTGGATATGTACAACCAGTGATGGAGAGGCGTGCAAGATAAAGGCCAATATAGAACCGCTAGATATCAGGAGAAAGGGGGTACTGACTGAAGCGGTAGAGAGATAGAGACAAGAAAATGGCCATCCAAATAGGGTACAAATAGACACTTGGAAGTAATTGTCCCCACTGGATGTAGCAGAAGAGGAAAGCGATATTCACTCTCTACCATAGGAGAGAGAAATGAAAAATGGTTTTTTGGGCCACCCCCTTGGGAAAATCTTTGTCTACCCGTCATAAAAATACACCTGACAGAAAAGGCGGTCACCAAGGAGACTACACCTACTATCTTGGAGACAGTCTCTAGCTATCCAAAATCAGCAGTCTGGTCTAAATGGATGGATCAGCATTAAAATCTACCTCTTTTGCAGGGTATGGTGCCCATATGAAATAACCTGTAGGGTCCATATACAAGTTTTGTGATTCATGTGGTGAAAACCATTCAAATGATGAAGCAGAGGCTATATAAACAGCAGATTTTGCACCAACAGCTTGACTTGGGTGAATTGTTGCCGATGGATTTTATTATTTTTAGTGACACAGTTAGTTCTAGGGGCACTGAAGAAAAGGAGATATTCTTGGTGGGGAGGGCGATCAACAACTTAATCATTGCCCACAGGATAAATGTCACCTTCCAATGGATCACTAGACATAGTGGGCTACTAGGGAACAAGATGGCCGACAGATTGGCAAAAACAGGAGCCTCGAAACAACAATTGGATAGACTCTGCAGTAACCAACCAGTACAACAAATTATTAAGAACAATACCCGGGAAATCTGAATGAACAGCTGGGCGACGGGAACAACAGGTCGCAGTGTATTTAGTGAAATGTCACATCCAAAAAGTAAGAGGACATAAATAAACTACATAGAAGAGATCAAAGTCTCATCTTTCAGTTCCGAACAGAATCAATAGCCACTTGAGCCGCATCAATCCCCAGCACGTGCCCTTGTGCAGACATTGCTCTCATCATGATGAAATAGTTTGACACCTACTCATTGAGTGCAAGATACGTGCGGACATGAGGAAAAGATTGTTACAAGCACTGCTGACAATTGTCAATACACTGTACACGGAGCAGTGAAACAACTGAAGAAGACCTGTATCTATAGAAGAATGGCATTGGGGTACCAAGAGCAGGCTTGCTCAGCAGCTATGGGATAAAAAACAACATATACAACTCAGTCCTGTTATTATGCTGCGCTTAGGGTACAGACAATCACATCGCGATATCAGCAGATTGCATTCACAAATTCAAGCCATTTTTCTGCATTTAACTTATACCTGATATCAATTTCCGTTGTTTCTTGTTTTTGTGCGATTATCACAGTACTATAGAATAATAATATGTAAATCATGTATCAAACTTTTGTTGATACATTGTACAATAAATAATTTAAGAAGCCAATAATTTTTTTGTAAAACGTTCATAAGACAGAATAGCCGTTGGCCTCATCCTACTGCCACCAACAATTCTGCTGCAGACTGTTGTATTCCATGAGGAATGTATGTTTGTCAGGCTGCACACATACCAAGGATAAAACTGTTTGCCAGCGCACAAGTAAAACAAGAAATCCACCTTTTTGAAATGTTTATTGACTAATTAGTCATCTTATGAAAATTGGTAGTCACACTCATCGCATTACAGGCAAGACTAGCGTTGTAACGGATCGTGCTATAACAGGCTTCATTTGAATACATATCTCTTCTTTTTTTGCCCCAATTCTTATAAAATCACATTCCCCTGTGCTCCTGAGAAAATACGAACACTCTAGACACCTAAGGAAAGCTATTTACTATGACAAAACTATGTGCACTAATCTCTTTATTCTATTTCAAATTAAATGACCTGATCATCTCCAATGTTCCTACTTGTTATGTGGAATATGTTTATTGAAGATCATCCTGTATCAAATATACTTGGTACATTACGCCGGATATTCGCACACAAATAGACTGTAGTCTGGTCCTCTGAGGGACATGAACAGTTCAGCTGGATCACATGTGTCATCATTCAAATAATCACTTTTCAAAATAAACACCATCTAAATTCAGTTTCGGCCACCAAATCCTTGAGAGTACTTTCAACGGCATGTTCTGTCATTAGCCATTTCCCAAATTTTCAAATCTACTATCCATCACAAAATTCACCCGCAGTTTCCTATTTCATGGATGCTGCCATATTTGTTATCTCTGGAAATGTGGGCACTATGTAGATGTCACAATATTATGGTCAAAATCTAAGCAGTACAATCCCAATACATCTTAGAATAATGATCCACCCATCACACCAAATCATGGATGGCTCAGGTAGTCGGGTATTCACACACACTCCAGTGCATCAATGTCAAGGGTTCAAATGGTTAAAATATATTTGTGTGCAAATTTACACATGTAGAATGTGATACCATGTATAGCAACATCTTTGTTTTCTTCATTTTCTTCAACTTATGATGTCTAGAAATTGTGTATATTTAGACAGTAAATTGCTACCACCTTGTAATTGATTCAGAGTGTGTAAAAATGTACCTTTACAAATGTTTGAGAGAGAGAGAGAGTCCTTCATTAACAGAAATGTAAAAACTAAAGGACAAGGACCACAAAATAAAAGCAGACATAATTGGGAAAGACTTTGAATGAACACATTGTACAAAAGCTCTCGCTTCTTTCACCCACAGTAACTTTTGCAGCGACTGCAATTTTCAGCTACTGGTGGCTTATTCCACTTATACTGTTTGGAGTTTTATGGTGGCGTGGCAGCCAGACCAAGTTCACATTTCTGGAGATTATCTGTGTTTATGGATATTCGCTGGCAATCTATGTTCCAATATCTGTAAGTATATAATGAGAATTATACATCTGTAGAGCTTTCAGTAATAGTTCTAATTAAAATAAGTCGAGGCTGCGACAACACTGTGGATTAACATTTTATCTCAACAGAAGCAATTAGAGCAGATATTGACACTTCAAAAGAGATTATAGAAATCACTCTGTATAGTCTTTGAAAGAGAAGAAACACTAACAGGTTGGACGGAATGCTGTCTAGTCCAGTTGCTGAAGTAGGGAGACCTGCAAGAGGGTACACATTATAGAGGAATAATGTTATTATGAGTGTTTGGACAAATGTTTAAAAGAATCATGCTAGAGATGTTAAAATGGGGGTCATAGAGAAACAGGTAGGCTTTCGACAAAATAGATCCTGTGCAGACAAGATAGCCACACTGAGAACAATTGTTGGAGTGGAGCTCACCTTTTATATCAGATTCATAGACTATGAAACGGCATCTTATGGTTTGGACAGAGTCTCTCTGGAAGTGTTCAGGCACTAAGAAGTTCCCTCGTATTAAGAAAATGTATGATGCTATGAAATGTGGAGTTTTAACATAAAGGTCAGCATTCTGAACCCTTTGAGAAAAGAACTAGTGATTGACATGGATGTCTGTTGTCACCATTTTTCTTTCTCCTGGCTATTGGCTGAATTATGAAGGCAACATCTACCAACAAAAATGGAATTCAATGACACTAACAAAATAATTTGATGATTTGTACTTTGATGATGTATTTGGAGGAGAGATCAGTGGGTGTGTTTCCGGTGTTTTAGAAGGCACTATCTGTTTCAAGCTGCAGCGTATGTGCGAGGCTTACCACAATCCATGCATCCCAGCATTTATTTGTGTGTGTTTCCATAGTGAACAGCTCTTGGTCACTGCAATGATTGCAGGCAGTATAGCACAGCTTGACAACCATCTTGTCTAAAGTTTATATATGTCAACAAGTTTGCAAATCGAAAGCTAGTATCGTTTCTAAAGTATCGAGTTGCTCGATAATGCGCATGTTTTCTCGGCAGACAACCAGCGGCTCTATATTAATCTTTTGGAAATCACCAGGACCAAATGGATTCATTCTGCATAGAGCGCTGCTATCCCTCCTCAGGCATGCGATGGCCAAGTTTGTTCATTACATGTGTCCTGACAGCTGATTGATCCTACCAATGATTTAGCAAATGCTTGTCCCAATGATTAAGTCATGCTTGTCCAACTTCACACTGTCTCACAGTGAAATCGTGAATGGCTCATTAAATCAGTTCCTACGTGGATAACTGGCAAATGTAGAGCTAACACGTTGCTTATCTAGCTCGAACCCTTACTGAAAGAGTGCATTTATTAGTTCTTCTTCTTCTTCTTCTGCGTACGCAGTCAGACAGTAACCATTATTTTTTCGAAAAAAGCGGTGGTCATCCTGAGGCTGTCGCCACTGCCATAGAGCTTGTCTTGCAGTTCCACTGGTAATGGCCACATCTGCTCTCTCTGATCCTCGTATGTCGGGCAGCTCTGCAGCAGATGTTCAGCGGTCATTTTACCAGTACCGCACGGGCATTCGTCGGTACACCCTATCTTCAATTTGTTGAAAAGGTGGTACCGCAGTCTGTTGTGGCCAGTGCGAAGTCTGAAGACAACGACCTGCTCTCTTCGGTTCAACTGGTAATAGGCATCGTTTTTGGTGTAACCAGTATGTTCGGTTTCCCATTTGGTCATGTATCTGGCTTTGATAAGCCGTTTTGACTCTTCGTACGTCATACTGGTATCTGTTTGTGGTAGTCTTGCACCTTCTTTTGCCAGTCTGTCTGCCTCCTCGTTGCCTTGGATGTTGCAGGGTGACGGAACCCACTGTACCACTACCCTTTTTGGTGCGGACTGCTGGCACAGTTTGCAGAGTGCTGCTCTTAAGTCATTGAGCTCAGTGTTTTTCTGGCTTTTTAGCGCTGTGACTACGGCGAGAGCATCTGTAAGCAGGACTATATGGCTCTCATTTTCACTGTGTGTCACCATTTCTTCGACTGCCGCCCTCAGTGCCTCTGCCTCCGCTCTGAAATTGCTTGTGTACTTACCAGTAACGAGTGACAGTGTTATTTTTCTGCCATTTGGTAGGTTCAGGAATGCTCCTGCCCCTCCGTTCTGTGTAGTGTTTGTTACAGAACCGTCGGTGTATGCATGGGTCCAGTCCATGCTTGGGTAGCTTTTCTTTATGAAGCTTAGGGTAGTATCTCTCCTTTCTTTTTCAGTCTGGCAGTTTTTGTTTGCAATACCTGGTATATTTTCTACCACCTCTGGAAATATATCCTGCATCCAGGTAGGTTTTCGTACAGTAGTGATGGGTTTTGGTGTTGTTAGTGCGTTTATGGGATCTTCGTGCATCTTTGCTTTGGATTTATTAGTTCAAAACCAATTGTCAGTTTCCCTCACAAGGTTGTTGTATTCCCACTGGTGTCTCTTGATAATTTTGTAATGAATGCATGGCCTCATATGCCAGAAACACATTTTTAAATGTCTGTCCTATGTCTACCATGCTTGTAACGGGTTAATGTGGAATCCGAGGAGTATGAGAAATGGCTACCACATCCAAGGAAGGCAGCAGCCACACAACTTTCCAGCTCCCTGCAGGGGGGTGATAGTGACAAAAAAATAACAGTACAAGACTCTTTTGAGGCACTGTATTGAAATGTACACTATAAACCCTATAACATGGATCTATTGGAAGGCAAGTCTGATACCAGCAGTAATGGTAATTCAAGCATGATTCTAGCATATATTAAAGTTGTTGCAGACATACAGTTACTGCTATTGCCACAATCACCATGAGCTCTGTGAGAGGGGTGGGAAGTACTGATGACATACAGTTACTGCTATTGCCACAATCACCACGAGCTCTGTGAGAGGGATGGGTAGTACTGATGACATACAGTTACTGCTATTGCCACAATCACCACGAGCTCTGTGAGAGGGATGGGTAGTACTGATGACATACAGTTACTGCTATTGCCACAATCACCACGAGCTCTGTGAGAGGGATGGGTAGTACTGATGACATACAGTTACTGCTATTACCACAATCACCACGAGCTCTGTGAGAGGGATGGGTAGTACTGATGACATACAGTTACTGCTATTGCCACAATCACCACGAGCTCTGTGAGAGGGATGGGTAGTACTGATGACATACAGTTACTGTTATTGCCACAATCACCACGAGCTCTGTGAGAGGGATGGGTAGTACTAATGACATACAGTTACTGCTATTACCACAATCACCACGAGCTCTGTGAGAGGGATGGGTAGTACTGATGACATACAGTTACTGCTATTGCCACAATCACCACGAGCTCTGTGAGAGGGATGGGTAGTACTGATGACATACAGTTACTGCTATTGCCACAATCACCACGAGCTCTGTGAGAGGGATGGGTAGTACTGATGACATACAGTTACTGCTATTGCCACAATCACCACGAGCTCTGTGAGAGGGGTGGGTAGTACTGATGACATACAGTTACTGCTATTGCCACAATCACCACGAGCTCTGTGAGAGGGGTGGGTAGTACTGATGACATACAGTTACTGCTATTGCCACAATCACCACAAGCTCTGTGAGAGGGGTGGGTAGTACTGATGACATACAGTTACTGCTATTGTTACAAGTTGTGTGACAGTGAGGAAATGCATTTCAACGACATGAGTGATTCCCAATGCAAACTAAATAGAACTATTGCATCCTTCTAAAGGAAGGTTGTGCATGGAGTTGGGAGCCTTACCGTGTAAAAACCATTGCCAAAGAACCACACTGCAAATGACTGGGATCAAGATTCCCTAAAAGCTGGTATGGGAAACCCAGTGCAGTGTTTGATCAGTTCTTCACAATTGGAGTGATGGGTTCAAGAAAGAGAAGATGACTTTGCTTTTCATAAACGTAATCAGATGCAAAATAAAATAAGTATACTTGATGAAAGGTTGTGGAAAGTGGGACTGAGAGTATACTTATTGGTAGCAATATGAACAAACTAGGAGGTATAGATAAAGATATGAAAATAAGATTACATGCTTTCATTATATTGGAGAACTTATGAAAATTAATCAAGTCCAACACATAAATACAGATTTTAAACTCCATTATAAAGTTTGTCCTATTGTACAGCTCTGAAAAATGGAGAATGTTAAACAACAACCAAAAGAGGTAAAGACTTTTATAAATTGGGGCATGCACAGAATGGAAGGATCGAAATAGTGGGATAATATCAATAATGTAGAACATTTTTTTAAAATCCAAACAGATAATAGTGGGACATTTGGTGAGAAGACGCTGGCTTTACCAGCTGATAGCATTACAACGTAGTTTCCGTTCTGGAATCTCCAGGTCAATAAGGTGGGAGACCAAAACACACACAGAGAAGTGAACTCGAGACAAGCATAAAGAAAACAAGGAAGATGGGGACAGAGCTGTAGCAGATGACTCAGCACTGGAGAACTTATCATGTATTTGTTGAAGACATGCTGAACAGGGAGCTGAAAGGAACTGCTTGACATTAATTACTCATTGCATTTTTGCTTGCAGGTGCTGTGGGCCATACAGGTTTCTTGGCTGCAGTGGACACTTGTAGTTGTAGGTGCTGTTTTGTCTGGTAGTGTTCTTCTTCACACATTCTGGCCCGCAGTTAGTGAGGATAATAAGAAGGTAAGGAAAGATAAAAAAACTATGATAATCAGCTGTACAATGGAGTAGCCCACATTTTACATCAGAATAAATGGAGAGGTACTGAAGCAGGTAGGCGTTTCTCATATCTTTGACTTGTAATAACCAATGATGGCAAATATGAAACTGAAACAACTGTGCCTCTGTAATAAATTGAAATTCTTTACTGTTGTATCTTATGCCTCAAGCTCTTTTCTCTATTGCCAGCTGCTGTTGAATGCACAAGTTCTTCTCCTTGGTCTCTATGTAAAACCCATTCCAAAGTCATGCCGTCTAATCCAGTCTGTACAATGGTATTCTAATTTATGCAACTTCAATTATTTAGGACACTTCCAAAATAAAACAATAGTTAACCTTTACCACACCACATTATTTTTTCCAAAATTTCAAATTTTTTATGGTTGTTCACTTTGAGAACATGTAATATTTCTTTTCGTTGGTCATTAAATATGATTTTGTTGTGTGTAGAGACACAATTGAATAAAGAACTTGTTGGTGTTATTGCTTTTGACGTGTATTTGTTAGTTTCTAAGATGCAAGAAGATGAAGGCAAAAATTTTCATACAAAAATTTTTTAATTTGGACTTGACCGCTAGGTCTAGTTGCTCCGATAGAAATCCATGGAAACCACAACAACGTATCGATACTGTGTTTATAATCTCGACACAGCTGTTTTCAATTCAAACATATTTATTACATCTAAATAAACAAAATAAACAGATCTACCTTACAAAATCTTTTACAACAACCTACTTCCCCCTTCCCAAAAAATCGGCTGGCCCCAATCCGCTTAATTAGAAGATAAATCGTTCAAAATACATTTGTAATCAAACATATAATTTTTAAACCCGCAAAAACCTGTGTAGATGTGCGTGGTGTAATCAGCAGTAAAATAGTGGCTATTTGTACTGTCTCCGTGCTTAATAATTCATAAATAAAAGGTGAAGGGTGAATCAGTGGCTGACTTATGCCTCCAGTTAATGCAATCCTGTATTGCTAATGCAATTTATTTAGCATTAGTCCTGATGGATAGGTTTATTGTGTGATGTGCTGCTGGGACATTTTTCATAGATGGTATTTAAAGTATTTTTGGCCAAAGCAATGTTGACCAAGTTCTGGTTCTGTGTGTATATTTTTGTGTGTTGAATGATTGCTTCTGTGAGATCTTTTTAAACAATAGTAAAGGTCAGTTCCATGGCAACAATTGCGGCCGGGGATGATGATAACTCATCATGTACCAAGTTGCAGCCTATGTGAGGTGGTGTGGCCAGTCATGCACCCATTTACAGTTTGGTCGACTGGAGGAGCATTCGTACCAGAAATGAACCACGCCCTGATTTTTTTTCTGTCCATCCATGATTTCTAACGCTGGCACACTAATCCTAGTCTTAACAAGCAAATTCACTGCCAACTAGGCTACTATCTATTTTCAGTCGACTTATGTCGTTAGACGTCGTGTGGAGGTGTGACCTTAGTTTCATATTTTTTGGTAGTTGAAAATCCACTGGTGACTTACCAGATCAATCCCAGCATCTGTTAGCCCCTGGAATATACGATTGCCTATCTTTGAGACTGGTGGAGATGGAAGCGTAAATTAGAGTAAGGTAGACACGCAGTCTGTCTGGGGTCATCTATGCTGCTCCATTAACCACATAACCAAGACCTGATGTTATAGCCACACAGTACCCAGTACCCTTTTTGCGACATTCTTTATGGGACGAATATGCCTAGAATAATTTGGGTAGATTTTTAACTTGAATTTTTCCTGAACAGCGGACGTTAGGCCTACTCTTTTCGATTTCCATCTACTGATGTATTTTTAACGTGTGCGCCACTGCACACAGGTGTCTTTTTTTCTTCTTTGCGTTCAGGATAATGAAGAGCTAGATCAGAGAGTATGGCCCCATCATTAAGATCATCATCCACACTATTTTGCTCCAATAGGAGCTTGGGACCACTACTGCATCAAAGAATTTGTTTCCTTTGGAAGTTGCTGTTTCGGAGGCACTTTATTTGTGTTCAGGATCTTTGGTATTGCTATATCTGCAGGCCAGTCGCCATGATGAAGTCTGTAGTCTTCACCAGGTCAGAGCGGCTGCCCCACAGCTTTTGTCTCAGCTCTGTAATATCTGGCCAGGTCTGGCATCTCATTTCCCTATAGATTGGGCATTCCTGTAGAATATGCTCTGGGTTCTGGCATCCTGTTCCACATGAGCACTCATTGGGGTGTGAGTTCTTCAGTCGGTATAGATGTTCTAGTAGTCTGCAGTGTCCAGTTCTCAGGCGAAATAAGGTAGGTAATTATTTTTTGAGTTGATGAATTGGGTCTGGTGTACTGCTTGTGTTTCTGTCTTCTCTCCATTGGTGTATATACTGATTTCTGATGATGTTCTTGATTTCTCTGTATGGTACTCAATGATTAAATTGTGCCCTTTTGCTGCCATCTTTTGCCAGAACGTCAGCTCTCTCGTTTTCCGTGATTCTACAATGGGAGGGTAGCCAATGGAGCGTTATTGTTGAGGATCTGGAGTTTTCCTAGTTCTGCTCTGATAACAGTGGTTCGATGTTTGTTTTTTGTATTGTCTCTAATAGTACTATGCAGTCTGTGAATACAGCTATTTTTGTAGGAGGTTGTCTTTCTGTTTGAAGTATTCTTAGCGCTCGCAGGAAGGCCATTGATTATGCTCTGGGGTTTGTGGACAACTTTCCTGTTGGGAGGGCCTCTTCACACAGGTGTCTTCTTCTTTGTACGCTGTCAGACGTCAACATGTATTTTTTCGAAGAAAGCAGCTGTCATCCTGAGGCTGTCAACACTGCCATAGAGCTTGTCTAGTGTTGCCACTGATGATGGCCACATGTGCTTTCTCTGATCCTCGTATGTCGGGCAATTTTGCAGCAGATGTTCAGCGGTCATTTTTCCTGTACCACGGGTGCATTCGTCAGTGCCACCTATCTTCAGTTTATTGAATAGGTGGTACCTCAGTCTGTTGTGGCTTGTGCGGAGTCTGAAGACCACAACCTGCTCTCTTCTGTTCAACTGGTAATAGGCATCATTTTTTGTGTAGCCAGTATGTTCTGTTTCCCATTTGGCCCTAATAAACCATTTGGACTCTTCGTAGGTCACACTAGAATCTGGTTGTGGTAGTCTTGCACCTTCTTTTGCCAGTCTGTCTGCCTCCTCGTTGCCTTGGATGTTACAGTGGGATAGAACCCACTGTACCACTACTATTTTTGGTGCAGACTGCTGGCATAGTTGACAGAGTACTGCTCTTAAATCATTAACTCTTTCAGGACTTGATTCTTTTTAGGTTTGAACCAAATTAATTTTCAGCTGTAGCAAAATTTCACTGCATCCCTTTTACAACTGACTATTACACACCATAGCATAGACAAATATAGTACTCATTATGTATCATTGTAAAGAAAAATGGGTACAGAAGATGAAAATATCAGTAAATTGCTGATATTTCATTATTTGAATAAATAATTATGTTGTACAAAAAAAATAATTAAAGGGTTTATAAGTCTAAATATTATAACTCACCATCATTTTTCATTGTCCTGAGTTGTTGATTTCAATTTGTCTGGTAATTTTGCAGAATAGTATCCAAAGTCCCTCAAAACACTGTTTATTTGATGCATTTATCTCCACAAATTTTGAAATTATGTACAATTTTCCTCAATGACCAAAATCAATAAAAATATTTAAAAATTCACAACTTCCATTATTTCCATAAGTTTTTTGTTTTGTTCAGCACCGCTGTGCTTATCTTTTGTGGTATTCTCTAAAGCATGTTTTAGCACACAGATGTGGCTTGTGCGAACAACCTGTGCAGTAATAGCTGCTTCGTTTTCTTTTTTTCTGAGCAGCACAATGTACGCACGGTGAGTCTTTTCCATCATAGTCAATGAGATGGGCTGCACCCTGGTATCTCTCAAGCTACATGTTCATTGGTTTTCTCCCTGGCTTGGACAATAGAACAGCCTGAAGGCTGTTAGGTATTTCTGCTCCAACTGACAGAGTTCCCCTATCAGGATATTTTTGAAGTCCGCAAAGGGCAAAGGCTTCTCGGTGTGAGGGCGACTCAGTGTGTACAAAATGTGGGCATTGAGTTGAGTAATTTCCATCATCTACATAAACACTTTCTTCCACCACTTGACTGTTTTTCTTGTGTGATTTCCATAATATGATATCATCTGGTCCACTCTGTCACATCCATTCATTGAAAGGTTGTAGCTTTGAATGGGTGATGGTTTCATAACTTGGCTCCTACCCTCCATCCTTTGCTCATATGTGGCACTTTCATGTGTTGTCACCAGCTGGCATGGCTTCTTGGATTTCTTATCTCTCCAGCTGACACACATAACCCTTTCCTCATCGTTGATAAACCACTTTGCTTGATTCAGGGATATCTTCTTGTTCTTTATTTATGATGGAAAACCTCGTCTGTTTACATTCAGAGTTCCAGTGTAGGGATGGTTTCTCTGTCGCAAAAACTGAACAAGAGGCAGGGAAGAATAGTACCTGTCAGCAAACAAATGGTGATGTCCTGTGATGCCTTCCAGTAGTCTGTCAAAAACTTTAACAGCATGGGAAGAATTTGGGTCCGTTTCAGGTTTGTAAGCTGTATCAGCTCCAAAATACACCAAGAGATTGAAAACATATCCGGTGATGGAGTCGCAGAGTCTGTATGATTTGATGTGGTATTTTTTGGGCTTGCTATGATTGTACTGTTTGTACTTAAATCGCCCCTTGTGACCTATGACCATCTCATCGATACATATGTTTTCAAATGGGTAGAAGGCTTCTTGGAAACTGGCAACGAGGGCATTTACAAACGATTCAATCTTGCATTTCCCTAGAGCATCTGGAACAGCTGCATGAAGCATTGATTGATAAATCAATAAAAATTTGGTTCTGCTGAACATTGACCTAAACCAGGGACTACTTCTGTGGGGTTTGGTGGACCAATAATCTTTTATTGAGTGCTTTGCATTCAACCCCATAGCAATCAGGATGGCCAGAAACTGTAAAAAAACATTCCTATCAAGTGGTGTCCATTTGCTCAACGTTGAATGTTTTCGTGCTGGTGTATTCATGTCAAGTTTCTGCTGGGCATACTCATTGACATTTCTTATGAGGTTGTCAACAATTGGTTCTTTCAGCAAGGAGAGAAAGCATTGAAGAGGTGTGCAATTTTCATCCAGATTTATTCTGCTGCCAGAATTTATTTGCCTGAAGTTCGATGCTCCAATGGCCTCTCCATCTAAGGCATCACGCCACCCATCACCAGGCCTAGTAGTCCTCTGTGGTATGGAATTTGCCTTTCTCCTTGCAGAATTGCCATTATCACCATCACCAACTCTAGACGTACCTGGTATATCATCTAAATCAGTCTCATCGCTGCTGCTTGATGATTCAGGAGCACAGTTTTCCGCTATGTACCTCAGGGTTATGTCTCTTCTTTCTTTTTCAGTATGGCTGTTCTTGTTTCCAATACCTGGTATATTTTCTACCACTTCCGGAATGATATGCTGCTTCCATGTGGGCTTTGGTGTTGTTATGGTGTTTATAGGGTCTTCGCTCATCTTTGCTTTGGCTATTTCTGCAAAGTTTCTCCGCTTTAGTTTCCCTTTTCCAAATCTATTTAGTCTCTGATGCATTGGATAGTCTGTCAGTCTTCTGAGTTTCTCTGCTTGCTGCTGGGCTCTGCAGTCTCTTCTGTCGGTCATGGATTGCAGATTTGTAATCTTTTCAAGTTCTACAATTGGCGTTGACTTCATGCCTCCTGTAATAACTCTCATGGCTTGGTTTTGGAGTTTGCTAATTTTATCAAAGTTTGCCTTTGCTGCTGTTGTCCATGCCGCAATGCCATACTCAAGAACTGGTCTCACTCTTCCAGTGTACAGTTTCTTTAGTATTCTTTCGTCTGCTCCCCAGCTTGTACCAGCAAGTTTCCTCATGATTGTCATTCTTTGTCTGGCTCTCATTCGGTTTCTCTCGATCTGACTTTTCCATGTCATGCGTCGATCAAATGTGACTCCCAAGTAGTTTGGGTTGTCGTTTGGCCGCAGATATTTACCGTTAAGACTTATTTTGGTGTTCTGTAGTTTATTTGAAAGCGAGAATATCGTACATGTTGTTTTTTCTTCATTTATTTTGACCAGCCATGATTTCGCTCACTCCTCCAACGATGTTAGGGCCTGCTGCATCCGATTGTTTACTACGGGGATATTTTTTTCAGAGGTCCACATAGCCTGCAAACATGCAGCTGTGGACTCTTCTTGGTATATTCTCTTTGATGTTGTTTATATACACCAGGAAAAAGTGTGGGTGACAGTACTCCCCCTTGGGGTACTCCTTGCTCCAGTCTCACCTTTTTGCTCATCTGCCCTTGTACTTAAACTCTGGCTGTTATGTTTTTAAGGTAGTGGCTGATCCATCTGTACATTTTTCCAAATACTTCACTTCTTTGTAGCTTGACTTTAAGTCCCTCTTTCCACACCTTGTCAAATGCCTTCTCTAGATCCACCCAAACCGCTACTGTATGCTTCTTCTCTTGGTAAGCGTCCTCTATTTCCACACAGGTGTCTGATTTCACTACTCAGAGATCAGGGGAAATATTTACCGGATGATCCACATGAAAAAATTTCCATCTCCACCATGATTTGAACCTGCCACTTCCAACACCTGAGGCGAACACCTTACCTCAAGACCACTGGGTCCCCCCACTACAATAGTACCCCACTTATATGAACCAGGGCATGTTAGTATAGTAGATTTGCTTGTAAATCAAGTCTTTTTAAAAGCTTCTATTAAACTTCACTAGTTAGTATGTATTTATGTATGTTCCTTAGGGTCAAATCTTGTACTTGAAAATTCAAACACTTTCCGATAAGCTAGAGAGCTGAAGCGTTCAGGACACATACAAACCAATGACAACACACTTTAATTATATTTTTTGGGACAATTTGTTAAAATTTAAGATTGTAATAATTATCCCCAGCAGTGCCTTGCTTATCATAACCTACTTATGATATCAGTAACTGGAATAAATAGTTTACAAGAACCATTTGCCCATAGTGTCTCTTAATAACAGTCAGTTGCAGTGGCGGATTGCCAGGTTGCGTTGAGCAAAATTGTAAAGTTTAGTGAGGTTACTGGGATAACTTTTGTTCAATAAGTTAATAGCGCTGAATGATGTGATAGTTTGCCATATCCACATTGTTCATCTATCTCTGTCAGTTGCCCTCATCTTTTATATATTTCACACGTTGTTTATGTAGTGATGCTGGGGGGGGGGGGGGGGGGAGGGGGTGTCTTTTCTTTTAATTATCTTAAAGCGCCACATGTGCCAGACATAAATTAAAAAGACCTATCTGAAAAACACAACTTCATTGCTATGCAACCACGCACAGCATAAAGGCATATGAGCAACCAAAAAAAAGGGCATTCAGACTAAGTAGGGCTATGCTGGTGGTTGACAGCAGATAATTCAGACTGTAAAGGGCAAGTCTTTTTTATTGGGAGAGGTTGGTAGTATTTATGTTATAAAACATATTTTAAATTTATTTGTTGGTAAATTGTAATGTTGATATGAATTGTTTTGCAGATTGCTGTTGGTGTGATGTTTTTCATTTTCATAATGCATACAGCACTGGCTGCAGGTTTTGTGGTAAGTATTATGATAAATATGATGACATGCCAGCCACTTCTCTATCTTGAACCAGCTATGTTTTTGTTCACCATTTTTACACACAGTATTTTGTCCAACACATAAGGATAAATAAATAGCACATTCCAGGAGTCTACACTTTACAGATGCCTGAGTATTTTAGATTGTATGACCATCTAAGTTTTTGTTTTGTTATATACAGAACTGTACTTTTGTTGTATTGTATTTCTATGCTGCATCATATTTTAGACCTTTTATTGATCCCATTAGAATTGAATTTTAGGACTGATTCCTGGCATTTGATTTTAAATTGTATAGATTGCAGCATCTAATTTTAGACTGCATGGGCTTGCAATTTCTTATTTTTAGACTGTATGGGCTTGCAGTATCTTATTTTAGATTGTATAGACTTCCAGCATCCTATTTTAGATTGTGTAGATTTGCAGCATCTTATTTTAGATTGTTAGACTTGTAGCATGTGTTTTTATTGTGCAGCAATTTGCAACATCTTATTTTTTACTGTACAGACTTGCAACATCATGTTTTATAAATTGTGTAATCTTTCATCTTCCCTTATTTTATACTACAGATTTATAGTAATTTTGTTGTTATGCTAAAAATATTTAGACAATATATAGTTGCAGCCTTTCTCTGTAACTTTACTTAAATGAAGCATTTGCCCTATCTTACTAGTCAGTCATATTTCTAGGTATCTGTATTACACAGTTAGTCACTACATTTACATATGTTAAGTGGAAGAAATAATCTACCTGGTATTTTTGCTCTTGTCTTCCAGCTGTACTTTTTCCATGTTCCTGCTGCCACAACCACTCCAGCTATTCCAATCACCAACACCACTGACATCAACCTCAAGATGCTGGACAAAGATTCAGCTAGAAAGGAAAATTCAGGGTCATCCAAGTCTGACACCCAATTAGTGCCAAAGTTACAGGAAAATCAAATTTATCACGGTAAACTGCTCCCTAACAGTAATAATTTACTGCAACAGCCAGAAATCAATACTGTACAAGGGACTACATCACCTGGAAGGTCAAATAGTTCTCAAGAGGGAAATGTCCAGCGACCTTTGCGAGGTGATTGGGGTGTAAAAAAAAGAAAAATGCAGCCAGAAGTGCCAGGGTTGTAGAGGGAAAAGGGATTTTTAAATCTGTTAACCCTACAACTGTCAAGTGCATTTGTTCGGTCAAGGCTATTTGACATGCTCTAATAAAATACCAGAAACACATAGAAAATTAAGTTAGAGGTCCATATAAGTATACATTTTCTGAAAGTATATTGTCAAGAATACATTTTCCGAAAGTATATTGTCAAGGAATCATATGCTATGAATTTGGGATGACTATACATTATGTAAGGTGACCTTGGCCTTTGCACAGTGAGTACAATTTTGCAGCTAGGAAGGGAACTGACCACACCTGCCTCATTAACCAACTGTGTCCTCATACTATGACGTCTCTAACACTTCATCCCAAACAACAGTGTCTACTATGAGATTATGCCATACAATTTTGCACCTCTTCTTCTGCTTTCAGCCTATCGTAGCACTTACTGTTTGGTTCTATTCATTATTTGAATATGTTTTTAGACTTTGCAGGCAATATTCTTACAGAAAATATATAGTTATGTGGGGTTTTGTATGTGAATGATTGATGTAATTTTGGTGAATTGTTTTTCATTCGTGACCTATAGAATATCTTTCACCCATATCAAGACAAGAGAAATATTTTTAAAAAACATTGACATTTTAAAATTACTTTTTCAAATAATGATCTCTGCATTTTTCCAAGTCTGTATTTTGAGAACTGAAAGGTCTTCTTGAAATAGTTCTAATAGGTCTAATCATGGACCTTTTGCCATCTAAATTTGTCAGACAACATTAGGTCCAGACTAAATTCATCCTCAGCTGAGTCATCTTCACCACTACTTCCACTGTCATGTCTTTTAAATTATTCAAGGAATCACTTTGGTCTATCAGAAATATTTTAAATAATGTAGGTCCAGATTTATTTTCTTGTTTTGACAGACCAGTGGCAGACTATGAATCTGTAACATAAAATGAGATGTTGCAAGTCTAAACAAATGGCAGTAACATTTTTTAACTGAGAAAATATTTAGCTCCGATCAAACAGCGAACAAGTGATGACCATACACAAAGCTCTAAGCGCTAACTGGTAGAGGAAACTTTTAATATGGAAAATTTAATTAAGATGTTTTTAATGGCAGGTGATTTGTCATTGTGGCAGTTGTAGGGTTGAACAACATTCATGGGCAATAATAAGTGTATCAAATTTTTGTCAATGTGGGACATAAATTTCTGTTAATAGAATTAATTGATTGAGGTCTAAACGATGAATATATGGGAAACAGATTTATGCTCTAGAATATATAGTTTATCATCTCATTGTTGGTGTGTAATATATCACTATGTCCATTCAGAGAATGCTCTATTTGAGGTCTACATATTGTACATTTCTCTATAGGACACAGATTTATTTCTAGAGTACGCAGGTTGAACCATCAAAATTAGTGTATAAAATATAATTAAATTTATTTATTTATTGCGGCCTTCTTTTCATTCTTCTATTCCCCACGTTGAACTTGAAGTATTGTTTATAGAGTTTTCTTTCACATTCAGATGTCTACTCTACTCGGCAGCCTAGCTGCCTGTGTGGATATTCAGGTGTACAATGAGTTGGAGAATCTCCTACTCTGGATAAGTTTGATTGATTACACCATGCGGATTAAGGCATGAGTGGATACCAGCCTCAGATTTCCAGGGGCTGGTGCGGATCTGCTGTCCTGGTCATGCTGGACAATGAAAGAGCTGGCATCTTGGCTATACAAGCACTCGTTTTTGGCACTTCAGATATGGATAGGGGTGACATTTTGAAGTCTATCAATGACTGCATGTTGGACGATGACATTGCAATACATAATCAGCAATACAACGATACTGAAACATTCAAGTGTCACTATGTCCACTAAACAGGCGCTGATAAACACATTGATCATCCCCACATTATGTTATCAATGTACAATTTGGGCCCTTTTAGATAGGCACAGGCGTAAGATCCAGACCTGTGAAACACACTGTATGGAGTGCAGCAGGATGAACAATTCATGAAAAAATTCACAACAGCACACAATTTAATAGTTAACCAATGTAGTCCCCACCATATTCCTCAATTAAATTGACACACAGAAGATAAAGTAGTTTGGTCCTCTGACAAGGATGCAGTATGATCAACCTGCAGCAAAATTATACTACAGTGAGGTTTCAGGGCCCGAAGCAAGAGTTCAGCCCTGGTGACGATGGATAGAGGGGACTATAGAAACACATCAAAAGTTCAACATGTCGGCAGCATAAGCCTCTCTCCTAATGCAAACCAGAAGTCTACACATACCTCTTCTTTGCAACACTGTAAGAGCAGTAGAACAAAAGAAGGCGATGCAGACTGGAACTTTGGTGAAAGCAAACGAGGATCGAGCAGAATGGGGCATATGAGAGGAAGTAGAAGTGTGTACAAGCAACGAGCTACATGAACCATCCGTGTCTACACCCTTCGCCATTTGCTGAGAGAGATTGAACACTCATGGGTATGCATAGAGAGCGATCATCATCATGTGTCCAGCCGGTTGACATTAGCGATCATGGATCTCCATCACCTCTTATCATGTGTGTCGTTTATAAATTTGTTGATTGTCTCCCACGCCATTCCTTCAAGCTGTCCAATATTTTCTCTCCCTGCTTCCCTCTATCACTCTTCCTTGCGATTCTGCCCATTGTCACTATGTGTTCCAGCCCGCCTCTTCTCATGACATGCCCGGGAAAGGATGACTGTCTTGTCCTGATTCTTGCCATAAACTGTCTTTTGTGTCTGTGCCTCTTCATGTACCACAGTATTAGCCTTCTTTGCAGTCCATGGAATTCTCAACATTCTTCTTGAACCACATTTCTGTGGAGCAGTGAAGTCTATTCTAAAGAACAGAACAGATATGATATCTGTCATTATTATTGTTATTTGCTACTTTATTTTTTAATTTTCAAATGCTATATCTGGGTTAGACAAATTATAAACAGGTTTTTTAGTTTTAAAAATCAATCAATTTTACATAATCTTCATTATACTTTGTCTATTAATGTTGAAGCATTTGATTATTAAATCTGATGTGACGCCACAAGTTAATTCATTTGTCAGTCAGTGGATGTTGGGCTAAGAAACTATTTTAATATAAATGTTAATTTATTGGTAATTGGATTAAAGCCAACCAGAAAGCAGATTAACAACAATACAACTCCCAAGCCTTCCCAATACCAGTGTTTGTTTTTTTTTATTGAACTTAAGGTGAAAAGTGTGGTCTCCTCTTTTCAGATATTATGTAAGTATATTTGCTTAAATGGTTGTCCTATGTAGGACACCTTGGTCTTGGCACACTCCAGTATACAAATAAGTAAAAATGATTACCTGACCTGCTCAGGATAGCAGAAAGACAAGCGGCCACCTCACCTTTTGTTAAAAGCTGAAGACACGCCATAATGAAGTCACTAACACTTAATCTGCTATGGCAGTATCACTATGATATTACCTTTACCATGTACATTGAGACAATACAAAAGTATTTTTGGTATATTCAGTCAAATGTCAGCCAATTTTTTATTTGATAGTGCAGTTGTCTTCAGTCTCTTTTGCCCAATGCACCCTTTTCACCACATGTCTGAATGTTACTCACTTCTTTCCAAGATTATCTCAATCAGAAGGTGCATTCCAAATAATATCCATATTATGTTGGCAATTTTTTTTTTTCTATTTTAGTAAAGTAACCCCTAGGATTACTGCCATAGGGGTGTGAGGTGTTAGCGATCTCACATTTCAAAGGCTCGGCTATATGAGGGTGGTAGCCATCTCTTCTCCCTCGCTGCTTTTACTTCCTGGACTGAACGAGTACCCATTTAAGGCTGGGTCGACCTGGGAGCCATTGCGGTCGGAAAAATCATTGCCGCCTCAGCTGGGGAATGAACCCAGGACCACTCGGATGCGAAGCCAGCGCGCTAACCACTGCGCTACACGGCTCCACAATTTTACTATTTTAGTACATATACATTTGCTTGGATTATTGTTATAGTGTTTTGCAAATTTAATAATAACTGAAAATGTTGATCGCTTTTAAAACTGGAATAAAAATAGTTTTTCACCCCTAGGCCACACTGCCTCACTAACAGACTAAACAAGTATATTTCTTCCCTTAAACCCCATAAATTTCCTCCTTGGGGAAAAATTTTCTACTAGTTGACAAGCCCAGCATTAGCATATGTCAGAATTTGATTAGAGCTGACTACCCAATGCAAGAGAAAAGAATGAAGATATATCACAACATTCTCAAAAGTTATAGTAACTGTAACCTGCCAGGCATGTTTGTAAGAGACAACTAATGAGGGCTGGGAATTTTTTTATATTCCCCAAGCATTCCACTATGTTTTTATTTTGCGCATGTCGGCCCAGTGCATCCACTTCTTCTGCGTTCATTCTCAATTTCTCACTTCAAACCCGTGAACAGGGCTTTGCAAGTAGCAGGATGCAGTCCGGAGAACGGAATGCGTTGTGTCGCCAGTTTGCAGCTTGACTGCGATATTTGAACGTCTCGGTCCGACACATCTATCTTAGGCAGGCAAGTGCATCCAACTTCGGCAAGCATTTTATGTTTGGGTCTGCTTCTAGGTGTTTGCTTCCCCGGGGTAATGGCCAGTGCTGTAATGGGGATCGAACCCAGCACTTTTTGGTTGTGAGCTGTGTCACTTGACCACTAGCCCACGCCGTGCCCTAGTTGTGCCATGACTCTGCTTACCCAGTAATAAAAATGAGTACATGATCACTTTAAGTTAGGGAAGGCAAGGAAGAGAACTTATCACTTCTTTCCCTATAACAGTATCTGCTGTATTCCCACAAACAATTGGTCATTTGTGACAAACCAATCAGAATAATAAAGAAAACCAATCCATCATGACTTTACATTTCTTCCTTAGTTAACTATTAAAATCTTTCATTCTGATAATAGTCTTTAGTTTTGAATGGACTGTGTTATGTCAATCAATCAATGAAAATCTTGTCAACTCCCTGTGTAACATAGGAGTTTAGCAAATACACACCAAGTCAATCAATGTTGACCTGACCGTATCTATTTTGTTATTATGTACAGGGTCATAAATTATGATAGCACTTTGGTGAAGCTGTAAGTAATGAAGTTATTAAATACTATGTCAATGAACAAACAAAGAGGCTGTGAAGTTCAGTTAATGTTGCAGTTTTGTTTGTGTATCCTTGATTATTGTACCACTAGTGAAGACATTTTTGTCATTGCATTGAGTTTGTGTTGTGTTTATTTTCATTGAGGTTTAACTTTGCACTTTTGTTTTAGGTTACCCTTTTTCACATTTCTTTATCTTCAGCTACATTTGGCCAACAACTGAATTATTTGAATGTTTTTGTTTTCTTATTTATTTTTGAATTGTGTTTAAGGGGGATATAGAATACAATTTGGGTCATCATAATTATGTAGCATGTCCTTTGCAGAACGTCACTCTCATGACAGCCTGTCTGTCTGAAACTCTATCTTTCGCCAGTCTTCCAGCCTGCCCCGAGGTAAAATCCAGCGTCTCCTTGATTTCTTGAGTCCATCGTCTTCTCTACCAGCCCCTGCCTCTCTTTCCAGTGACCATGCCTTCCATAATCGCTCTCTCCAGTCTGTTATGTCGTTTGACATGTCCAAAAAACCTCAGTTTTCGGGTCATTATGTCACTTGTGAGCCAATTCTCCTTTACATTCAGGTCTTGCCGGATGGATTTCTTTCTTTTTTTCTTTGTCTGTGGATTTTCAGGACTCTTCTGTAGCCCTGTGTTTCAAAAGCACCAATTTTTGCTCTTAAAGCTTTTGTAATCGTCCATGTTTCACATCTATAGGTTGCCACAGGAAAAATGGAGGTTTTTAGAATCTTTAGTTTTAGTTCTTTGTTTGTATTATGCCATAGGCTCTGCATACTCTTTATCTTCTGCATTGCCATAGTCAGTCGTTTTCTTACTTCTTTTGTACAGTCTCCATTGTTCAATTTGGGTTCTTTGTTAAATTTGAAGAAACAAATTTTTTAATTGTAAATATTTCTCTTTCAATTAACATTTACAGAAACTCTGGGATGAGATTGTCGTGATGAATATACATTAATTATTGTTGAATTTTGTGTGATTTATAAGATATCTTTTGATGTAAATGAGTATTCTATATATGTTTGGACATATAAAGAGTATGGTGATCTTGTGGGACACAAACAATACTGTTGTTAAAGTCAGATAGTATGTCAATATTTACTTGCTGCTCAGATGTGTTTGCACTGTAAACTTGCTACATTATTTTATATATTATATATACAGAACAGACCAGGCCTTTAGCCTTGGTTGGTGGCTGGTCTAGGAGTGAAGCTCTGATAGGCGAACAGATAGAGCATTGCCTTGCTGATCTGGCAGCTTTTGTAGCTCGCCTTGTTCCAAATGTATTGGTATCACCTACCCCTTGGAGTAAACAAGGAAGAGCGAGAGGGGGATCATACTGCTGGGTCAACACATGGTCTCTGTATTTCTGCCCGGGCTTTGTGCTAATAGCACAATTACTATCGTCTGACAAGACAAAAAGAGCCACTGATGATGTATCAAATCTATCAATACCCTTCAGCTCCTTCTGGCACATTTGTCTTAAAAATATATGCCACCTCCATCTGTTCCAGCTCTGCACAAGTCTTGTCCGTTTCCTTGATGTCTACTTTGAGCTCTTTTCCCTATTTGTATTTTGATCTGCTTCTACTTCTGTTGCTTTGGGGATTCCAGAACAGAGATTGTATTGTAATGTTATTAGCTTATATCCTTAACTTTCTGAACCCGTGACACTGATGTGTGTGTAAATACCCCACTCCCCGAGACACCCATGAATTAGTATGATGGGTGGACTATTATTCTAAGGCACATTTCGAACTGTATTGCTTAGGTTTTGGCCATAATATCGTTACGTCTACACGGATAACAAATATGGCGGTAGCCCCAAAATAAAAATATGCATTCGACGTAATGATACATTTGATACAGGATGGTCTTCCATAAATATATCTCACAATTTACTGGCATAACGAGTAGAAACATTAGAGATGACCAGGTCAGTCAGACTGAGTGGTTACAAGGTAAGACGTCGGCTTCCGGGTACTGGAGGTCACAGGTTCAAATCACAGTTGAGACAGGATTTTTTTCACGTGGGCTTCTGATATTTCCCTGGACATCTGAGTAATAGAGATCCGACACCCGTGTGCAGTGTCGCGCACGTTTAAAATCCCTCGGTAGTTGGAAATCAAAAAGATTAGGCTTAACGGCCACTGCCCATGCAAAAGTATGTTAAAAATCTAGTTAAAAATATATACAATCCATTACGGGATCCTCGCCGGTGCTACTGAGTTCGTGCATTGTGCTGAGATTCTCCAAAAATATGGAGAAGAACAGAACACATGGGTAAAACCGCGTGCAATGACATTGATTCTTTAACTAAACTAAGTCAGTGAATTTGAAATAGAATACTGAAATTTGAGCACAAAGTTTTGTCATAGTAAATAGCTTGCCTCGGATGTCCTCCTTGTGCATATTTACTCAGGAGTATAGGGGAATGGGATTTTACAGACCGTTGGCCAGGGTTGAAAAGGTTAATGTGTGTCTTCTTCTATGCGAGCTCCTTCTCTTCACATGTTGCACTGATATCTCATTCTTTCCAACAGTTCCACATTAGTGATCTTATCATACTATTTCAATTTCTTTATTCTGCACATGCAACAGTTTATGACAGTCTGTACTCTGACATTTTTGTTTTCTCCGTGTTTCAGAGCCATACAATAGAATGAACTTTACCATTAGAGTAAAAGATTTTTATTTTTATGTTGACTTACTTTCTTTTGATTTCAATTTTTTTTTCTTTATTATTCATTATTATTATTAGGATTTATTTCTGAAAAGGAAGTTGTGATGTAGTTTACAACAAGACTGCAGTATCTGCGCCTTTCAGCCAGACACATCCGATTGCAGCTGGCTTTTTTGAGTAGCGGATTTGCCTTTCCACAATGATCCCTATTCTTTTAACCAGACTACACTAATGTAGTCTGTTTCTAGAGCTGTTGCTTGGAGGCACAATAAGGTCTTGGCCAGCTGTGGTTCTCTGACCATGATGCAAGCTATGAGTCGATGGCTGCTGTCTGCCCATTCACTGCTGCATCTTTGACCCCAACAATGAGGTTCACGGTGAACAATTTGGATTTCTATAGCATTGGAACAATAATACAGAAATAATATTCTGTGTAAGGACACTCAAAGAAAAGTATATAGAAGTACATAAACATCTTTCTGCTCGTATACAACAAAAATGCCTTTTGCCAGAGTCCTGCTCGAGAAACTAATTACCTGTTTGGAAACCGTAGATATGGATGGAAAAGACGCAAGAATACTTGGCAACATGCTAGAAGCAAACTGCCACTGTAAGAGCTGGCAGGATTTATTCACCATGTAAAGAGGTATGCGAAAAGCGGCATCCACAAAATATATTCTTCATGTTTTGGAACAGGAAGGAGTCACTAGGTGCCAAATCCGGTGAGTATGGTGGATGGGGCAAGATTTCATTCCTGCACGCTTTTCTGCGTCCAGAACTTGATTACTGAACTGGAGATGGGGTTATGAGTCCAGGCGAAGTTCTACAATTAGGGCATCAGGAAGGTGAAGAATAGATGGAAGAAGTGGTCCACTTTGCAGTGTGAATACATAGGACTAAAGTTCACATCAATTTCCAGGCAAGTGTCTTGACTCCTTCATATTAAAGTACAATGCGTTTCTACTTTCCCTCGCATATGTTCAGTTTAGTTCTTCTTCTTCTTCTGCGTACGCAGTCAGACAGTAACCATTATTTTTTCGAAAAAAGCGGCGGTCATCCTGAGGCTGTCGCCACTGCCATAGAGCTTGTCAGTTTAGTTCAATACACTCTTTTTATTTTTTATTTTCTCCTGCGTATGCCTTTCAGTGCCAGGTTAAGAAGAGGTTTCTTGACTTGACCTTAGTACGTGCTGTGTACGTGGAGAGCCTCGCTACTTCTGTTATTTCTACTGTCCATCTTTTGCATGGGTAATCCTTGGCTCTGTATCTATGCAGCATTGTTTTCTGAGGGACACTATGCGGAAATAGTCGCGTCGCGTGGCCGAACCATTTGGTTTGCTGTCTCTTAATGAAATCACTGGTGTTGTGTCTACTTGTCTCCTAATATTTTCTTTTCTGTGTCAATCCGTTCTTGTTAATTCAAGCACCCGCTTCCAGGCATTTCATTTCTGTTGCTATGATGTTTCTTTTGTCTTTGTTAATGTGCAACTCTGACACTGGTAGCACAATGTGGGTAGGAATATTGTGTTGTATAGAGTTTGTTTTTCTATCAATACATTGCAACATAATCAAATTTGAGCATTTGTAGGGGTGGTTGCTTAGCCTTGGTTTCTTCTTCCTCATTCGCCGTCAGACATCCAAATCAATGGCACCAACCAATTGTTGTTTTTCTGAGACATGTTGCATTGTGCTGTGTTCTTCGACTATGTGTCAAATACAACGATCTTCAACTTTCATTTGTTTTGATCTGTCTCCATAGCCTTTGGATGTCATCAGCTTACCTGTGAGGCAGCAGTTGCTTGTTGTCAGAGCTGTCTCTCCTAGGAAATCTGCCTTACTTAAACTATCGAGTACTTCTTATCCTATCATGGCTCTTTTCTTCTTCAAGCACCCTTCCAACATAGGTGTACAGTATAGTTTTGTCAGTCAGTCGAGACTGACACCGGAGTATGGTTGCTACTATCAGGGAGCCATACGCTTGGCAATGGCTGCTTGCAGGTGTACCTGCAGGTTGATCCACTGCTGCAATTATAACAGTGTGACAGTTCTCCTCCCTTCCACACTTCGGCAGTCCATATCCCCGATAACAATGATTTTACATGATACGGTTGCTACACCCAAGCACAATTTTCTTTAGTCACTTTTTATGATTCACTTGAAAGCTTACAGTGGCCTTCACAGTTGACAGTGACAAGCTGGCACCCAAAATACATCACAGTTGACAGTGACAAGCTTCCACCCAAATACATCACAGTTGACAGTGACAAGATCAAGGAGCCTAATACAACAGTTATTTGAATGTGTCAATCTTGGCTTGGCATCGTTCGTTCTCAATCTCCCGCTAGCAAACCCTGTAAGGGATTAAGTAGCAGAATGTAGTCCAGAGAATGGAATGCGTTGTGTCGTAGTTTACAGCTTGACTATGATATTTGCATCTTTTGGTCCAACACATCCAACTTCAGCTAGGTTTTTTGAGTACCGGGTTAGCATTCCCTTTTCGATCCCTTCTCTTTAGCCAGTCTGCCCTGCTGCAGCCTGTTATCCAGGATCACCGCATGGAGGTGTAGAAGGGTATTGGCAGCTCTGGTTCGCTGGCCCTGACGCTAGCACTCAATGGTAGGGTAACAAGGAAGAGAACTCACAAAAAGCTGAGACATAGTACAATGAAGTCTCTTAACATATATCCCTCATGACAGTGTATGCACTGGGAATAGCTTGACCTTTTAGATAGTTGAGCTAACACATGTACATGGGAATATCTTGACCTTTTAGATGAGCACCACATGTACAATATTCTCGCTATCAATCAAACCCCAAAACACCAAATTAAGTCTAAACGGCAAATACCTTCAGCCAAACGACAACCCAAACTATCTGGGAGTCACATTTGATCGGCGCATGACATGGAAAAGTCAGATCGAGAGAAACCGAATGAGAGCCAGAGAAAGAATGGCAATCATGAGGAAACTTGCTGGCACAAGCTGGGGAGCAGACGAAAGCATACTAAAGAAACTGTACACTGGAAGAGTGAGACCAGTTCTCGAGTATGGCATTGCGGCATGGACAACAGCAGCAAAGGTGAACTTCGATAAAGTTAGCAAAACCAAGCCATGAGAGTTATAACAGGAGGCATGAAGTCAACGCCAATAGTAGAACTTGAAAAGATTACAAAACTGCAATCCATGGCCGACAGAAGAGACTGCAGAGCCCAGCTGCAATCAGAGAAACTCAGAAGACTGATTGACCACCCAATGCACCAGAGACTAAACAATTTCGGAAATGGGAAGCTAAAGCGAAGAAACTTTGCAGAAATAGCCAAAGCAAAGACGCACGAAGACCTTATGAACGCACTAACCACACCAAAGCCCATCCCTACTGTACGAAAACCTACCTGGAGGCAGCATTTATTTCCAGAGGTGGTAGAAAATATACCAGGTATAAGAAACAAAAACTGCCAGTCTGAAAAAGAAAGAAGAGATACTACCCTGAGTTTCATTACGGAAATTTACCCAAGCATGGACTGGACTCATGCATACACTGACGGTTCCGTAACAAATACAACACAGAACGGAGGGGCAGGAGCATTCCTGAGCCTACCAAATGGCAGAAAAATAACACTGTCATTCGCTACTGGAAAATACACAAGCAATTTCAGAGCGGAGGCAGAGGAACTGAGGGCGGCAGTGGAAGAAATGGTGACAGGTAAAAAGAATGAAAACCATATAGTCCTGCTTACAGATGCCCTGGCCGTAGTCACAGCACTGAAAAGCCAGAAAAATACTGAACTTAATGAATTAAGAGCAGTACTCTGTCAACTATGCCAGCAGGCCGCATCAAAAAGAGTAGTGGTGCAGTGGGTTCCATCTCACTCACTGCAACATCCAAGGCAACGAGGAGGCAGACAGACTGGCAAAAGAAGGTGCAAAACTACCACAACCCGATACTAGTATGACATACGAAGAGTCAAAACGGCTTATTAGAGCTAGATACATGACCTAATGGGAAACCGAACATACTGGTTATACAAAAAACGATGCCTATTACCAGTTGAACAGAAAAGAGCAGGTCGTGGTCTTCAGACTTCGCACTGGCCACAATAGACTGAGGTACCACCTATTCAACAAATTGAAGATAGGTGGTACCGACGAATGCCCGTGTGGTACCGGGAAAATGACCGCTGAGCATTTGTCTGCAAAACAGCCCGACATACGAAGATCAGAGAGAGCAGATGTGGCCATCACCAGTGGCAACACTAGACAAGCTCTATGGCAGTGTCGACAGTCTCAGGATGACGGCTGCTTTTTTCGAAAAAAATAATGGTTACTGTCTGACTGCGTACGACGAAGAAGAAGAAGATAATTGAGCTACCACATGTACATGGGAATATCTTGACTTTTTAGATAATTGAGCTAACACATGTACATGGGAATAACTTGACCTTTTAGATAATTGAGCTAACACATGTACACATAAATCTACAACCAAAGAGTGAGACTTTGTCTCTGTCGTTCACTTTTTAAAAAAATCTTTAATAACTGTGGATGTCCGTCTTATCACCATAACATTTATTGTTGGAGAGAACCATGCTGCTCCTCTCGTGAAGTTGACAGACTTGGAGATTAATTTATGGTCTACTGTTTATCTGTTCCTCCACAAGTGAATATGGTGTCTGAGTTCTGAAGTGACTCATTAACAGTCTATCTACAGTGTTCAGGGTGTGTGTTGGCTGACAATTTCCTTCTCCACTTCCCTTATACCACCACCTCAATGTCTTAATACACACGCATTATGTCGTAAGCGAAGTACTAAATGTCATACTGATTACAAGGAGGATAAAAAAACCAGTAAATATTCATGGACGTGTAATCTGGTCGTGATTTAATCGAAGGGACCGCTACTCTTGCCTTCTTTTCGCTGTGTGTAAAATATAGGTGACATTTGATCATCTTTGGTCGCCTTTTATTTTATGTATTACACGATATGCCTCATTTAACAGTTATGATGTGATATATTCACCTTTTGGCCAGGCATATCCACTTTCATGAAGTATTCTTTGACTGTCACCAGACTTCTTGCAAGCAGCAAACGATTTAAAACAACCGTAATATATAAAAATACATTCTTACAGAATACACCAGAGGAAGATTGCATAACGTGATTTTTGCTAAGGTTTCTGGTCAGAGGACTAATACGCAGTTTAACACAGCTCTCTCGGCCTACTTACACACAGGCACCAGTGGCGAATCCAGCTACCTCAGCCGGTGACGGTAATCATGGTAATAAACGGAAATCAGTGAACAAAATGAGTGTAGCGTAAATTGGCGAAGGAAGCCAGTCTCAAGGTAGATGCAAGGAAATGTCTTCAATTAACATCATTTATGACTAAAGAAATTCAATCAGTTGAAGTTCCTGCTGAAAATAAGTCAGTATATGACGATCAGCACGCAGCTATAAGTTCCAATAGAGAGCCCACTGAGCCTAAAACACGATCATCTCCAGGCTTGCAACATAATAAGCAAACTGATTTGAAGTATGTAGAAGTGGAAGAACATAATAATCAGACTGATCTGGAATTTTAAGCATTTACTGAAACACAACTTGCTGCAGATACTATCCTAGAATTACGTCTGCCTCAATCAGAATTGCCTACAGATCCAGGACTCTTCACTAATACGGATTTAAGCACAAGATTGATACGGCAATTGGACCAGATCTCAATGAACCATTACAATTTTTTACAGATGAATTTGGACGCAAGTTTCAAATTTCTTGGTACACAAAAAGTTTTGGAAAGGGTTGTACGAAAGAAATTGGCTTGTCAATTCACCAACAAATGGAAAGATGTGCTGCCAAGCGTGCTGAACCTAAATCTAAAAATTATAGCAAGGAATTTTATTTCAAAATTAATGCAGATTCAGGAGTATTCAATTGGAAGAAATGTATGGAAACAATTATTAAACACGAAACTTTTAATCAAAATACAATATGGCAATATTTGCTTGCTAAATGTCGTATTTCAAATGACAAAACTGTAATATCTGGTTTGTTCAGTCAGGAATGTTGAAAAGAATAGAGAAGTTTTGAAACGGATGTTCTTAGCAAAACAAGGTTTGCCATTCAGAGGACACACAGAATATTCTTCGTTGAGTGATAGTAATAGCAAAAATACAGGAAATTTTAGTGAAATGTTATCTTTATTAGCCAAATATGGTTCAACTTTGGACAATCCTCCAAAGTTTGAAAAGAAAAATGAACTTTATTTAAGTCATGATGTGCAAAATTATTTAATTCAATCACTCGCATCTGAATTATCAGTGACAATTGGTAATGAAGTTAAGTCTGCACAGTTCTTTTCTTTAATTATTGATTCAACTATTGATATATCCAGAATTTATCAGATGTCAGTTTCTTTACGATCAGTTTTAAAATCAGGACATGTTGAAAGATTTATAGGCTTCAATACAATGGAAAACAGCAATGCTACAGCATTTATTGCGGTCATTTTAACAACTGCAAAAGAGAAACATTGATATTACACTATGTCGAGGATATGCATACGATGGCGCCTCTGTGATTTCTGGAGTTAAGATTGGCCTTCAGACTCAGATAAAGACACTTTCACCTAACGCCATCTATGTTCACTGTACTGCTCATGTTTTGAATTCGATGACCATCGAAGCAATGTCTGTCAATGGTGATGTACAGTTGTTTTTTGGCACAACAGAAAATTTGTATACGTTCCTTACGTCTAGTTTACCACAACTACATACTCTAGAAAAACAAATAAAATCTCAATATGAATCAACGGTAGATACTCTGAAACAAGGTGGGCAAGCCGGAAGCATGCAATTGATGCAGTTGTTGGATCTTTCTCTGCTATTCTAGCCACTCTAGATGATATACATTTAGGGGAATCAAAAGAACACAAAGGAAGTGTCCGAGCAGAAGCTATGGAATTATTCTTTTGTTTTTCTAATGCTATTTCTACAAAAAGCTGTTAGATCTTCGTGCTATCAAATTACTTGCAACGCAGCGACGACATATCCCTTGCAAAACAATTAATCAATGTTGCAAGAAAAACCTTTGTTGGCATAAGAAGCGCTGAAGCTTTTGAAACTCTAAATGTAGCTGTCAATTCATTTATTAACGAAAAATGTTCCGGACTAGATGTTGAAACAGCATTTAAGGAAAAGCGAATATCAAGAAAGAAACGAATGACAGATGAACTTAGCAGAGATGAAAGGATTGATGATCCAACTACACTCTTTAAATGTGAAACTTACTTCACTGTACTGGATACGCTTGTCATCCAAACAGATGAACGGTTTAATGACATTTTTAATACAGTTACTTATTTCTGTTCTGTTGATCCATCACAAATATTGGAAGAAAATAAAGATTCTTTTAGAAGTTTATGCGAAATTTACAAAAACAACATTAACATTGAAGAAGCAATCGTAGAAAATGATACATTGAAAGGCATGTATGCAGCAACACGTCCATCGCTATATAGGGAACTATAACTTAAAGAGGTGTTGGCTTTCTTGATTGAAAAACAGATGGCACAAGGTCTCCCTAATTTGTCACCGCTTTATAAAATGTACTTGACTCTTCATGCTACATCTTCTATTGCTGAAATAAGTTTCTGTAGATTGAAGATTATTTGTGATCAACAATGACAAACCAACGTCTGTCTGGTTCGCCATTAATCTCAGTTGAACGTGATCTTACTGATAACATTGACTTTGAATCAACAACAAATCGCTCTGTCTCCATGAAATCTCGCAGAACGCAATTCATATAAACTGGTCAGTTTCTTGTTTATATTAATATATGCACTATTGACATTCATTTAAGTTACTAAAGTTTTAGAAAGTCATTGTTGATGTTGTTCGACGAATTAGTAGATATAGCGGCCCGGCACCCCCTTGAAATTATCTTAGGGCTCCCCACCCATTGCACTTTGGTTAGGGTTGACCAATGAGATCGTTCTAACTATCATCGGTATAGACAGACGCACACATATATCCAAGCACTGGTTAATACGTCCTGATATCGTCTAAAAGACTGCGGACCGGGGTGGAAGGAATTGTGCCTCCTCCAGTAAAATACAGAGAGCCAAACAACAACAAAAAAGAATATTGGGGGGGGGGGGGGGGGTGATGTAGGGGTGTAAATCGAACGTAAGCTTGGTTTGCAATCCCAAAATACCGGGTTAAAAATCACGTTATGTCTAGTTTGACTGGGATTGCCGGGGATTTTTCTCTGAATGACCAGTTATCCACGTACAGAAAGGATTGGTAAAACGTATGACTGCAAAACTGCCATAGTGGAACATATGAAAAAACACGCAACAATACACTGGCCTACACGTCCACATTACAAACAGATACACACACGTATCTATACACTGGCCTACACGTCCACATTACAAACAGATACACACACGTATCTATACACTGGCCAATACGTCCACATTACAAACAGATACACACACGTATCTATACACTGGCCTACACGTCCACATTACAAACAGATACACACACGTATCTATACACTGGCCTACACGTCCACATTACAAACAGATACACACACGCATCCATATACTTGCCAATACATCCTGATTTCACCCAAATGACTTCACTCTGGGGTGGAAAGAGGCGTGACTTCGCCAGTTGAATCCGGAAAAGCAAACCTTTAATCAAACCACAAGCAACAACAAAACTGCCGTAGTGGAAAACATTACAGACACATACATTATACACACACACCCATTGGTCAAGACGTCCACACTATAAACAGTTATACACAAGTACCCATTGGGCTGAAGCTTTTGTCGACTACAAACAGATATACACACACGCACCCATTGGTCAATATGTCCACATTACAGACAGATACACACACACACATTGATTGTTTAGGCTGTTCACACTACAACTACAAACAGATACACACACGCATCCATACACTGACTAATAAGTCCTGATATAATCTAAAGGATTACGGTCTGGGTCTGTAAGGTTCGTGCCTTTGTCAGTAGAATCTAGAAAGTCAAACCTTTAATCATTCATGGCGCTGAATCCAAAACACATACGTACGTTCTTGCAGGTGGTGGTTTCTGTGGTTATTCATTTCACATGATGAAGTTGCTAACCACATGCATAACCCTCTTTAGTCAACTTTAATGACATGCTTATGGGATTACTGTCCAATACTATTTCCCCCTTGTGTTCACTCTGCCGATAAGGGGCCTTTGCTGAAACAAAATGGCAGGGTGACAGAAAGTGCAGTCGCCATTCACATTGCGGATAATACAGTCGGGGATTTATATTGCTTTAATAAGTCTCAGTTGTTTATTAGGTGGGGTGGCCAGTTGTCTGCCTCTCCTCTCGGTCTTTCATTCCATAACTGTGTCGTTGTTCTTGCTAATGCCAATATCTTGCGTGGCGCGTGACAGTGACTCTTTTCACATCCCGAGGAGTACTTGAGAAGGTGAATATGGGTCCTGCTGACTGTAGTGCAATGCAAGGATCCTTAGTAAGCTCACCACTATTAGGATCACAGTATCGATCCCTACCTCGTTAGCCAGACTGCTACCGTAAAACGACCTGAACTTCTTGGAAGTGATGTGAAGTTTTGATCAGCATGTTTCACCTGACTCTGACTAACATAGTCTGATCAGCATGTTTCACCTGACTCTGACTAACATAGTCTGATCAGAATTGCGCTGACTGTGTTATACACAATTTATAGCTGGGTAAAATTGGGCATACCGAGAGCAGAGACTGGCATGGACCTTTTCCTCGAGAAACCTTCATTACCTTTGCTCCACATACTCAGAAAGGTGCCAGAAGAATGATGAACTCTACATTGTATACGTTGGCTCTACATTTACACTCCCATCAATCATTCCTGACACCTGGTTCATTTACCGCGAGATTCCAGCGACCAAGTTGTTGTGCCAGCTAAGACCGATCCACTGTCCAGTAAGAACAACACGCATATAATTTGAACCTCCACTCAAAAGATAACATGTTTTATATATTCTTTCACCTTTAAATGTTACCGTTATTACATAAACTATTACGTCAACAAATCACGAGAACGACAAAATCTGTCTATTCGACTAACCTCCTTTTCAAATATTTTACATAAGTAACGCCGGTCACGTGGCCTGACATCCCGACTACATTGCTATAAAGTCACGAACTCGGCACTCTACACATCACTTCTGGTTCTGAAATGTTATTATAAGTCGCGTTTTGTTAGCACATTCTACTTTCAGCGATTTTATTTGTGACCTATTAAATTTGAGCAGGGCAGAATCTGTACTACTGTAATTGGAATATTAGTAAGTAAGAGTCAAACCTGATGTATGTCTGTTTAGGTACGTATTGACGACACGTCTCTGGCTTTAATCTACATCAACATAAGTTGAATACCTTTTTTAAAAATAAAGTTTTCTACAATTTTGTTTGGTTTACTTTGTTTAATTTCTATCTGAGTTTGCTTGCTTGAATCTTAACTTAACTTAACTTAACTTCTTTATACTTGCTTAGAATACTCTGTAGAGTCTGTATACAACCAGTTTCATTTACATCACCTTGCTCAAAGAGCTATGCACATCCAATTTATTCTTAAATGCATTAATTGTCCCTGCCTCCACTACCTCCTGTGGCAATGCATTCCAAGCATTCACCACTCTCTGACTAAAAAAATATTTCCTATCTAATCTGGACCTTTCTTTAGTTAATTCGTAGCTATGCCCTCTTGTTCTTGTAGGTGGTTGTATTTTGAAGAAAAAAAACTTGTTATAGTCTAATTTATCCGTTCCTCTTATAAACCTGTATTAAGTCCCCTCGAATCACTGAACAAATTTTTAATTCTTTGATTTGGCGTAATTTGTTTCCTATTTTCGATTTTGTTTTTTTAATTAATGAAGCTGTTGTGCATTATCTTCGTTTCTTCGTAGTCCGTTCTCACTCCAGCTATCAAGCCCTGAAAAGGGCTTTGCAAGTAGCAGAATATTGTCCGTAGAATGAAATACTTTGTGTCATACTTTACAGCTTGACTGCGATATTTGCACCTTTCTGCCCGACAAACCCTACTTCAGCAGACATTTTTGGTTACCTCGTTAGCTTCCCTCTTCGATTTCTTCTCCTTATCCAATCTGCTCTGTTGCAGCCTGTTATCCAGGATCACCGCGTGGAGGTATAGAAAGGGCTTGGCAGCTCTGTTTCGCTGGCCCTGATGTAAACAGTCAGCTATGGGTCGCTGGCCCTGATGTAAGCAGTCAGCTATGGGTCGCTGGCCCTGATGTAAGCAGTCAGCTTTAGTCGCTGACCCTGATGTAAGCAGTCAGCTTTAGTCGCTGACCCTGATGTAAGCAGTCAGCTTTGGTCGCTGACCCTGATGTAAGCAGTTAGCTTTGGTCGCTGACCCTGATGTAAGCAGTCAGCTTTGGTCGCTGACCGCTGTAGCTCAAACACTGCTCAGCATCTTGATCCCAATTGTGCATTATAATTCCTTTCGTTGTGCAGCAGGTTACTCTATCTTAGCTTAAATACTCGTACTTTCTTTCTTACCACTATCACTCGTTGTGCAGCAGGTTACTCTATCTCAGCTTAAATACTCGTACCTTCTTTCTTACCACTATCACTCCTTAGCTCGCAACCCTAACACTGGAACTGCAACAAAAACAAACGAATGTTTATTTCACAAACACAGTAACGAAAGATCTTCCGAGACCAGGTAAGGCGCATAATGTTGCGTTAACTCACGTCCTTCTTTAAACATCATTGTCCAGTTCTTCACTGTGGACTTACATTTGTCACCATACACTGCCTGCATTCTCCAATGAATGTCAACTGGTCGACATCCTTCAGCGGTTAGAAACCGAATCACCGCTCGCTGGTCAACTTTGGATGGATTTCGTATCACACCCGCCATGTTTTCAACGGTCTGCTGAGGAAACTATGAGTCGGAGGATAATAAAATTTTACAAATGTGACGATTGGTATATGCTGTTTGCACCTAGAAATGACATCATCATGCGCATCGTACGTATGTTCACTTGTTGCAGTCTGGTCCGGGTACGTTTGAACACGTCTCGTATTTATATGCAATCAAATGTCCATCAAGAGTTTCGTGCAAATAGCACAGGGTTTTCTCTTGTACTTAATTAACCCCAGATCCTATCACCTGATCATTCCTAGCTAATGTGCCTTACGCATTCACAGTCCTATGTCTGATTTGACACAAAACTTACTTTCTAGCTAACCAATCTTCTTGTTCTCGCTTGATTGGTGGATTTCTGTTGTTCCTCTCAGTTTCTGCAACGTCTGCGTCTTCTTGTCTTGGCTTCGTTCGTTCTCAATCTCCCGCTACAAATCCATGAAAGGGTTTGAGTAGCAGAATGTAGTCCAGAGAACGGAATGCGTTGTGTCGTAGTTTACAGCTTGACTGCGATATTTGCACCTTTCGGTCCAATACATCCGACTTCAGCAAGCATTTTTTAGTACCGGGTTAGCATTCCCTCTTCGATCCCTTCTCATTAGCCAGTCTGCCCTGCTGCAGCCTGTTATCCAGGATCACCATGTGGAGGTATAGAAGGGTCTTGACAGCTCTGGCCCTGACGCTAGCAGTCAGCTATGGGTCGCTGACCGCTGTAGCTCATGCGCTGCTCAGCATCTTGATCCCCATCTGGGTCTTCTGATCCTCCTAGTTCGTCTTCAAGCGAGGAAGATGATGACAGCGATTCGATCTTCTGGTTCTCCTACTGAGCAGACAATGTTAGTCAAGGTCAGTTAAAATATACTGACCAAGACACCTCATCACTTCCATGTAGCTCTCCCTGGAAACAGGCTGTTTCATGACAGACTAACTAATGAGTGGGGATCGACGTGATCCCCGTAGTAGTGAGCAACATGCAGCTGATGCCAAGCAGAGCACTATCGCCCAGGGGATCACGGTCCACGTTCATCAGCACGCTCATTGTGAGAAAAGCGACTGGAACCCGCCACCTAACATCCTTTTCAGGGCGCACAAAAGGGTCAAGTTACTCATGGTGGGCATTCAACAACAACAACTGAGCTATTCCCTGCCTTTGTGAGTCCCAACCCTGCCTTTGTGAGTTCCAACCCTGCCTTTGTGAGTTCCAACCCTGTTTTTGTGAGTTCCAACCAAGCCTTTCTTAGTTCCAACCCTGCCTTTGTGAGTTCAAACCCAGCCTTTGTGAGTTCCAACCCAGCCTTTGTGAGTTCCAATACAGTCTTTGTGACTTCCAACCCTGCCTTTGTGAGTTCCAACCCAGCCTTTGTGAGTTCCAACCCAGTTTTTGTGAGTTCCAACCCAACCTTTGAGAGTTCCAACACAGCCTTTGTGAGCTGTAATACAGCCTTTGTGAGTTCTAATACAGCATTTGTGAGTTCCACCCTGCCTTTGTGAGTTCCAACCCAGCCTTTGAGAATTCCAACCCAGCTTTTGTGAATTCCAACCCAGCTTTTGTGAGTTCCAACCAAGCCTTTGTGAGTTCTAACCCAGCCTTTGTGAGGTCCAACCCAGCCTTTGTGAGTTCCAACCCAGCCTTTGTGAGTTCCAACCCAGCCTTTGTGAGCTCTAATACAGCCTTTGTGAGTTCTAATACAGCCTTTGTGAGTTCCACCCTGCCTTTGTGAGTTCCAATCCAGCCTTTGAGAATTCCAACCCAGCTTTTGTGAATTCCAACCCAGCTTTTGTGAGTTCTAACCCAGCCTTTGTGAGTTCTAACCCAGCCTTTGTGAGTTCCAATACATCCTTTGTGAGTTCCAACCCATTCTTTGTGAGTTCCAATTCAGCAGATCCCTGGCTATATTGTTGTTTTGCTTCCCTGCAACCCTACCTTATCGCATTAATATACATTGTTTTGGTGGTTATAATTCTGTCTTTCTCAAATCTATGTTTGTCATAACTTCTGGTCGTAAAAACCACGCCTGTGAATATATTCAGCCCGGATATGACACATTCGCCTACATGCCAACGAGAATTGACGTCATCAGCACGTGGGCGCTGATGACGTCCCCTCCGGTTGCCAGTCTAGAGGAAGGAGAATTATTGTATCATGTTGCACTTATTGTAGTTACAGATCCATCAGCATCCGGGCTCTCGCCTTCGGCCCAATGTCATGTAATGGTTTATCAGTTGTTGTCTAGTGCCAAACAAAGTGTTACATTTATCTGGCTTTGGAGGGAAAAGCATTTTCCACAAATCGTTGTATACTGAGCACTCAAAAAGATGGGGATCAACGGTTTCAAATGGGTGTGTAGGGGGACGGCGTGGCCTAGTGGTTAAGTGGCACGGCTCACAACCCGAAGGTGCTGGGTTCGATTCCCATCACAGCACCGGCCGTTACCCCGGGGAAGCAAACCCTTAGAAAATGCCGGTGGAAGCAGACCCTTACACACAATGCGTGCTGAAGTCGGATGCACTAGGCCGATAGGCGCAAAATAAAACCCACAGTACAACGCACACCGCATTGGGGATTAGAGAAATAAGGCGAACGCAAAACAAACAAAAAAAAACAACAACAAAAATGGGTGTGTACATATCTGGCACTCAGGAGTATGCTGTGGCTGGATTATATTCAGGTGTTTGTTTAGTGGGATAAGTTGGGTTCGCAGTCAGAGAATGGTGCTTTGATCCTGATTTGTGAGTTGATTTAAAGGACATCATAGGAAGTGGCAATGTGGTCAATGTCTAGAGATATTTGAATAAGGTCAAGTCTACAATGACCAGCAACTGCTAACAGATAAGGTCAAGTCTACAATGACCAGCAACTGCTAACGGATAAGGTCAGGTCTACAATGACCAGCAACTGCTAACGGATAAGGTCAAGTCTACAATGACCAGCAACTGCTAACGGATAAGGTCAGGTCTACAATGACCAGCAACTGCTAACGGATAAGGTCAGGTCTACAATGACAAGCAACTGCTAACGGATAAGGTCAGGTCTACAATGACCAGCAACTGCTAACGGATAAGGTCAGGTCTACAATGACCAGCAACTGCTAACGGATAAGGTCAAGTCTACAATGACCAGCAACGGCTAACGGATAAGGTCAAGTCTACAATGACCAGCAACTGCTAACGGATAAGGTCAGGTCTACAATGACAATCAACTGCTAACGGATAAGGTCAAGTCTACAATGACCAGCAACTGCTAACGGATAAGGTCAGGCCTACAATGACCAGCAACTGCTAACGGATAAGGTCAAGTCTACAATGACCAGCAACCGCTAACGGATAAGGTCAGGTCTACAATGACCAGCAACTGCTAACGGATAAGGTCAGGTCTACAATGACCAGCAACTGCTAACGGATAAGGTCAAGCCTACAATGACCAGCAACTGCTAACGGATAAGGTCAAGCCTACAATGACCAGCAACTGCTAACAGATAAGGTCAGGTCTACAATGACCAGCAACTGCTAACGGATAAGGTCAGGTCTACAATGACCAGCAACTGCTAACGGATAAGGTCAGGTCTACAATGACCAGCAACTGCTAACGGATAAGGTCAAGTCTACAATGACCAGCAACTGCTAACGGAAAAGGTCAGGTCTACAATGACCAGCAACTGCTAACGGATAAGGTCAAGTCTACAATGACCAGCAACTGCTAACGGATAAGGTCAGGTCTACAATGACCAGCAACTGCTAACGGATAAGGTCAGGTCTACAATGACCAGCAACTGCTAACGGATAAGGTCAAGTCTACAATGACCAGCAACTGCTAACGGATAAGGTCAGGTCTACAATGACCAGCAACTGCTAACGGATAAGGTCAGGTCTACAATGACCAGCAACTGCTAACGGATAAGGTCAGGTCTACAACGACCAGCAACTGCTAACGGATAAGGTCAAGTCTACAATGACCAGCAACTGCTAACGGATAAGGTCAGGTCTACAATGACCAGCAACTGCTAACGGATAAGGTCAAGTTTACAATGACCAGCAACTGCTAACGGATAAGGTCAGGTCTATAATGACCAGCAACTGCTAACGGATAAGGTCAGGTCTACAATGACCAGCAACTGCTAACGGATAAGGTCAGGTCTACAATGACCAGCAACTGCTAACGGATAAGGTCAAGTCTACAATGACCAGCAACTGCTAACGGAAAAGGTCAGGTCTACAATGACCAGCAACTGCTAACGGATAAGGTCAAGTCTACAATGACCAGCAACTGCTAACGGATAAGGTCAGGTCTACAATGACCAGCAACTGCTAACGGATAAGGTCAGGTCTACAATGACCAGCAACTGCTAACGGATAAGGTCAAGTCTACAATGACCAGCAACTGCTAACGGATAAGGTCAAGTCTACAATGACCAGCAACTGCTAACGGATAAGGTCAGGTCTACAATGACCAGCAACTGCTAACGGATAAGGTCAAGTTTACAATGACCAGCAACTGCTAACGGATAAGGTCAGGTCTATAATGACCAGCAACTGCTAACGGATAAGGTCAGGTCTACAATGACCAGCAACTGCTAACGGATAAGGTCAGGTCTACAATGACCAGCAACTGCTAACGGATAAGGTCAAGTCTACAATGACCAGCAACTGCTAACGGATAAGGTCAAGTCTACAATGACCAGCAACTGCTAACGGATAAGGTCAAGTCTACAATGACCAGCAACTGCTAACGGATAAGGTCAAGTCTACAATGACCAGCAACTGCTAATAGTTGTAGGACTGACATCGAATCTGTTTAAATAACAATGTTTTGGGCCTTTGGGGGAAAGGCATCATAAACTATCCTCAGATGGTACAACGCTGCTTCAAGAGCAGTGATCTCAGATGGTACAACGCTGCTTCAAGAGCAGTGATCTCAGATGGTACAACGCTGCTTCAAGTGCAGTGATCTTAGATGGTACAACGCTGCTTCAAGTGCAGTGATCTCAGATGGTACAACGCTGCTTCAAGTGCAGTGATCTCAGATGGTACAACGCTGCTTCAAGTGCAGTGATCTCAGATGGTACAACGCTGCTTCAAGTGCAGTGATCTCAGATGGTACAACGCTGCTTCAAGTGCAGTGATCTCAGATGGTACAACGCTGCTTCAAGTGCAGTGATCTCAGATGGTACAACGCTGCTTCAAGTGCAGTGATCTCAGATGGTACAACGCTGCTTCAAGTGCAGTGATCTCAGATGGTACAACGCTGCTTCAAGTACAGTGATCTCAGATGGTACAACGCTGCTTCAAGTGCAGTGATCTCAGATGGTACAACGCTGCTTCAAGTGCAGTAATCTCAGACGGTACAACGCTGCTTCAAGTGCAGTGATTTCGGCTTCATTGTTGGAGCAAACCTCCCCGCAAGCATCAGACAGCTCATCAGAGAATCCGTCCATATATTTTATATAAACGTCATAACTTGCTTTAATGGCGGCTTTAAACGCAGATCCGTCACTATCTGCCTGTATCCATTTTTCGGGATAGGCATCAATAGTTCTTTGAGCTGGGTGCTTCAAAATGAAGAATCCGTCCCGGTTATCAGATACTCTAGGTACATCACTCAGATCCATGTTTGTTGACTATTTTCGAAGCCGCTTGTATTGGGCATTTTACTCTTGGACTATCTACATAGCCAACACACGACGTAGCGACAGCAGTGGCGAAGCGGCCTGTAGTCCTGAGCCTTTAAAACTGTTCGACTACCCCAGCAAGTGTAATAAAGTCGTACGACAACAAAACATTATTATTGTAGCGGATTTACGATGGATGTTCTTATATTAAAATGCATAATCGCTGCAGTGAAGTGCAATACGCGACTTCTATGTATGGCCACTGTAACGGAAATCATCATGTCGAGCCACGCCTCGGCGGGAAACTTACTTGAACAGCCTATTTCCAGGAGCATGACGTGAGGTGAGGTCTTGGTCAGTATGTTTCATCTGACCCTGACCTTGGTCTTTAGGAACCTCTGTTGTAGAGGAGAAAGCTAACTTTAGGAACCTCTATTGTAGAGGAGAAAGCTGATAACTTTTAACCTCTGTTGTAGAGGAGAAAGCTGATATCTAAGAACCTATGTTGTAGAGGAGAAAGTTGATATCTAAGAACCTATGTTGTAGAGGAGAAAGCTGATATCTAAGAACCTATGTTGTATAGGAGAAAGCTGATAACTAGGAACCTCTGTTGTATAGGAGAAAGCTGATAACAAGGAACCTCTGTTGTAGAGGAGTTGTTGAAATTGTTAAAGGAATGCCAACAATGGTTAGATTTATCCTTTTTTGCGCCCTGAAAAAGACGTTTAGTGGCGGTCTGTTTTAGCTGGCCTCACATCCAGAGTGGGCTGATTAAGGTGGACCGGTGTCTTCCGTGCGGTTGTGCTATGATTGTCTTCATTTGCGTGTCGTTCACCTCGATATCTAGGCTGCCATGAAATAATCCCGTTTGCAGGGAAAGCAACGGGGAAGCCAAAGTGAGGGTTTTGACCAGTATATTTTGCCTGACCCCGACTAACATGTCTTATCAGTATGTTTTGCCTGACCATACGTTAGACTTCCTCCCAGGTGTAGAGGATAAAGCTGATACCTTTAGGAGCGTCTGCTGTTGAGTAGAAAGCTAACTTTAGTAACCGCTGCTTGGAGCAGAAAGATAACTTTAGGAGCCTCTACTGAATAGGAGAAAGCTGATAAAACAAGAAAATAGGTTTTCAGTTTCTGGAACCTAATCTTTCAATACGGTAGTTCAGAGAGATAAGAAGTTGCATGTCATCATTTTTTGACATTTGTACTTTAACTGACTGACTATATTGAATGATAGCGATAATTTGCTAGCAACGTGTTTGATCGCCATTTGCTGTTCTTGTTAATTGCCAGAGAGAAGAGAACAGTTGTGAGATGACGCTAAAAATGAATGTTTTTGTATGGGCCGTACGGAGTTTCACAAGCGACTGCCACTTCGTACGGCCCATTCTGCTGTTGACGCTCTTTCGTGATGTTAAACTTTCCAAGAGTTTTCTTTTCGTCATCATCGACCTCATTGTCCAACAATTTTCAATGTTGTCACGGTGAGCTCCAACATTTCTTTTCTTATAACACGCTCATAAAGTCCATCTCGTTTCTTTTGTATGCATGTAATGTGCAGAAATAGCCAAAGCAAAGATGCACGAAGAACCTATGAACGCACTAACCACACCAAAGCCCATCCCTACTGTACGAAAACCTACCTGGAGGCAGCATATATTTCCAGAGGTGGTAGAAAATATACCAGGTATTGGAAACAAAAACTGCCAGTCTGAAAAAGAAAGAAGAGATACTACCCTGAGTTACAAAACGGAAAACTACCCAAGCATGGACTGGACCATGCATACACCGACGGCTCCGTAACAAATGCAACACAGGACGGAGGGGCAGGAGCATTTCTGAACCTACCAAATGGCAGAAAAATAACACTGTCATTCGCTACTGGAAAATACACAAGCAATTTCAGAGCGGAGGCAGAGGCACTGAGGGCGGCAGTGGAAGAAATGGTGACACACAATGAAAATGAAAGCCATATAGTCCTGCTTACAGATGCTCTGGCCGTAGTCACAGCACTTAAAAGCCAGAAAAATACTGAACTTAATGAATTAAGAGCATTACTCTGTCAACTATGCCAGCAGGCCGCACCAAAAAGGGTAGTGGTGCAGTGGGTTCCATCTCACTGCAACATCCAAGGCAACGAGGAGGCAGACAGACTGTCAAAAGAAGGTGCAAAACTACCACAACCAGATACTAGCATGACATAAGAAGAGTCAAAACGGCTTATTAGAGCTAGATACATCACCAAATGGGAAACCGAACATACTGGCTACACCAAAAACGATGCCTATTACCAGTTGAACAGAAGAGAGCAGGTCGTGGTCTTCAGACTTCGCACTGGCCACAATAGACTGAGGTACAACCTATTCAACAAATTGAAGATATGTGGCACTGACGAATGCTCGTGTGGTACCGGTAAAAAGACCGCTGAGCATTTGCTGCAAAACTGCCCGACATACGAGGATCAGAGAGAGCAGATGTGGCCATCACCAGTGGCAAAACTAGACAAGCTCTATGGCAGTGTCGACAGCCTCAGGATGACGGCTGCTTTTTTCGAAAAAATAATGGTTACTGTCTGACTGCGTACAAAGAAGAAGAAGAAGAAGTATGCATGTAATGGGCTTCGTTTCTACATTCAACATGTTTTGTCAAAATAACTCTCCATTGTCCTTTTTGTTAGATGTCAGTATTCGATGTATATGTGAAGCCGAGAAAGTCTCATATGAGGCAAAAGATGCCACTGCTGTACACATGTACAAGCAAAAGGGCAACTACAAGGGAATTCATTATCTCCTTGTTGGGCAAAATTCTGGCTCGAGTTCTGATCAACCGCCTAACTGGTCATCTTTGGCAGGGCTTCCAGAGAGTCAGTGTGGTTTTCGTGCGAATGTAGACATGATATATGCAGCATGTCAACTTAAGGAGAAATGTCAAGAACAACATTGTGACTTGTACAGTTTTTGTCGATCTTGGCTTGGCTTGACTTCGTTCGTTCTCAATCTCCCGCTACCAAACCCTGAAAAGGGCTAAAGTAGCAGAATGTAGTTCAGAAAACGGAATGCATTGTGTCATAGTTTACAGCTTGACTGCGATATTTGCACTTTTTTGTCTAACACATCCGACTTCAGCAAACATTTTTTAGTACCAGGTTAGCCTTCCCTCTTCGATCCCTTTTCCTTAGCCAGTCTACTCTGTTGCAGCCTGTTATCCAGGATCACCGCCTGGGGGTGTAGAAGGGACTTGGTAGCTCTGGTTCGTTGGCCCTGACGCTAGCAGTCAGCTATGGGTCGTTGACCGCTGCAACTCAGGAGCTGCTCAGCATCTTGATCCACTTGTGTCGGTCTAACCAAGGTCTTTGACGCCGTCAATAGGGACGGTCAAATTAGGACGAAGTTTGGTTGTCCAGTCAAATTCATTGCAGTTGTCCGTCAGTATCATGATGGGACGATGACTCGAGTATTGCATGAAGGAGAGATGTCTGTAGCCTGCCCAGTCATCAACGGTGTCAAACAGGGATATGTGCAGATAACGACACATGGTCTTTACAGCAATGCTTTCTGTTGCTGTAGATATTGTTGCTACTGGCATGCTTATGATGCACAGGACACGGGATCAAGATGATGAGCAGCGCATGAGCTGCAGTGGTCAGCGACCCATAGCTGACTGCTAGCGTCAGGGCCAGCAAACCAGAGCTGCCAAGACCCTTCTACACCTCCACGCGGTGATCCTGGATAACAGTCTGCAGCAGGGCAGACTGGCTAATGAGAAGGGATCGAAGATGGAATGCTAACCCGGTACTAAAAAAATGCTTGCTGAAGTCGGATGTGTTGGACCGAAAGGTGCAAATATCGCAGTCAAGCTGTAAACTACGACACAGCACATTCCGTTCTCTAGACTGTATTCTGCTACTTAAGCCCTTTCAGGGTTTGGAAGTGGGAAATTGAGAACGAACCAAGCCAAGCCATGTACAGGACGCAAAGTTGGTTGTTCAATCCGCGACGCTTGATGTCCTACATCAAGGTGAGTAAAACCACGATCTTGGATCTCCTGTTCGCTGACGACTGCGCCCTTAGCACCTCCTCAGAAAAAGATATGAAATCTACCATTGCGGGGTTTTCGACGATAAACAGTAACTTTGGTCTGGTGTTCAACACTTGAAAACCTCATCTAGCCTGCTCCTGGGAAACCATACCTTAAACCAAACATTACTGTACAGAACCAACGTCTCCAGGCAGTCTATAGCTTCACCTACCTAGGCAGTGCCCTCACTAAAGAGGCAACTATCCACTGTGAGGCTAACAGCAGTATTCCAAAGACGAGCACTGCGTTCGGGATGCTCCAAGCAAATGCCTGGATCTGATATGGTATCAGTGTCGCCACCAAGGTTAAAGTGTATCGTACTGTAACGTAAATCCATCTGCTGCATGCCTGCAAAACATGGACAGTGTATAGCAGACACACCATACAGCTAAATAATTTTTACTCGTCTATGTAGATGCTCAGGATCGGGTGACGGGATAAATTGCCTAACTGAAATTCTTAAAAAGACTAACATGCTGAGCATCCATACGCTTCCACAAAAAGACCAGATAAGTTGGATGGGAAATATCTGCGCATGTCCGATGATCGTATCCCCAAGCAGCTGTTATATGGTTTCAGAACAGGCTGATTCCATAATGGGGACAGAAAAAACCGCTACAGAGACTCATTGAAAGTGTCTGAAAAGCTTTAACATTTATGTCACCATTGGGAGTTGCTTGCACAGAACCCTTATACCTCGGGCTTTAGCGTCACCATAAGTGCTCAGATCGCAGAGCGAAACTCCATCGCGAAGGCTCAGAGTAGGCGTGCCGCCCTAAAGAGCAGAACACACGATGACTCCACAGCCGACTCCTCATTTGAGTGCCCTGGGTGTGGCGAAGTCTGCCGTGCCCGGATTGGTCTCTATAGCCATATGAGAACACATCTTGCAGCACAAATCTGCTGTCGCCATCTTAGCTTGCGGTGGGCAACTATTAGTATTCTGACATTTGTTGAAAACTAAACCTGATATACAAGAAGATGATGGTGAAAAATATTACAAACATTCAGACTGACATGTCAGGTATCCCAAATTGTTTTAGAATTTTCACAGAGCACTGATGGCGCTTACGTAGAAGAACTTTCCACTGCAAACGTATTTATTACACCTGCATACTAAACAGATCTATTTCAGGTAACCCGTGTGAAAAAGAGAATAAATTGTTTCAAAATTCGAAAAAAAAACATCAGGACGGAAGTGGCCACTTTTTCGATTTAATAGCTCACGTGATAACCAAGGTAATGCTCCCAGATAATTTTCCTATCGCCCGGTGGGTTTTCACATCTCATGTGGCAAAAACAGACTTTGTCAGTCGGAAATGTCATAAATCGTCGCGAGTGTGGTAAAGGATATTATCACCAGGGCATGGCCCGTCTTAGAATTATATTATTGCGGGTCTCGAGGTAAGGTGTCCGCCTTTGGTGGCAGAAGTCGCGGGTTGGAGTACTATATTCAGGTGTGTTGTCCTTATCACAGAGTGGAAATAGACATGATAGAAAGGATACAAAAAAGAGCTACACAAATGATCGTGGGATTCAAGAATTATAGTTATGAGGTGAGACTTAGAAAAAACTGGTCTGCAATGTCTAGAAAAGAGAAGAACTCGAGGTGACGTAATACAGGTTTATAAATGAATCAATGGAAAGGATAGATTAGACTACAACAAGTTTTTCAAAGTTCAGCCGACTACAAGAACTAGAGGGCATAGCTTCAAATTATTTAAAGGCAGGTCCAGATTGAATATTAGGAAACATTTTTTCAGTCAGAGAGTGGTGAATGCTTGGAACATATTGCCACAGAATGTGGTGCAGACAGGGTCAGTTAATGCATTCAAGAATAGATTGGATGATCACAGTCATTTTTAAAGTGGAATAAACTGGTAGAGTCTTCTAAACCAGTATAATGAAGTTGAGTTAAGTTCGAATGACGGTGAAGACCGGGATCTTCTGGTAAAAAATTCCACCGATCTCTAGGTAGTGAGATCGGACTCCCGTGTTCGGTGTTAAAAAGTCTATGGCAGTTGGAAATCGAAAAGAGTAGCTTTAAGGGCCATTGCCCGGACAAAATTCAAGTTAAAAATCTATCCTAATTATTTGTACCTTTCACCAGGTGGTTTGTTAAGAGCAGCTATAGATGGCGCCTAACTGCCTGCGGGTCTAGTTAACTCTAGTGTTTAAGTCTATTAAGATAGACTGGCACATCGGTTTAACCACCCCCGAAGAAACTGGTTGTATACAGACTCTGTTGAGTCTTCTGAACCAGTATAAAGACGTCACGATAAGTTAAACATACGTAATGTTGGCTATTTGCTTGTTTAATTGTTAATTATGTAGGCGTTGTTAATTACCATGGAAACAAAACATCTTCGACGTGAATGATGGAATCCATAATTTAGTATTATTTCCCGATAAAGGCTTCTGAGTGGTGTAATGGTTAGATCACTCGCTTCTCGCGGTAAAGGTCCGTTTCGGACACGCCCCAGTCAACCTAGCTGTAATGGATACCCGATTTGTTGCCAAAGAATATAAGTTAGCGAGGAAAAGAACTTCACAAAGAGCAGAGACCAAGTCTCTAATAGTTCATCACCGGTGATCACTCCGCAGTAGTGTAATATATGGGACTACACTCCCCTTTACATAAATGATTCAACAACTAGCTCCCTTCTTCTGTTGGTCTGGTTATCCTTCTGCCTTGATTTATTTTCAATCTTTACTTGGGCAGTGAAACAATTCTATTACTGGTTCTCTGGGAGGGAAGACTAACGTCTGGTCTGGCAAATTATACCGACTCCCCCACAGTCCTTCTTGGAAACGGGATGTTTTCATGACAGCCTGGCTTACAAGATGAGGGATCCCCGTAGTAGTGAGTGGCACGCAGATGAATCCAAACATAGCATAACCGCCTGGAGGACCCCGGTCCACCATCATCAGCACGTTCGGGATGTGAGGAAAGCTACAACAAACCGCCACTAAACATCCTTTTCAGGGCGCACAAAAGGGTAAATTTACCCATTATGTGCATTACTTCAACATACCGGCACTCTACATATTATCTCTTATTTTGTTACCCACAAAACGTTATCCCCCTGCCCCCACCCCACCCCACCCCCACCATCTATCAATCTCCTTAGTGAATGAGTGATTACAGAGCTGGTCTCTTGTGGTGCATGGACCTAATCGCTCACTGGTCCTGATTTGCACCATCTTACGGAAGTGTTTATGTGTACCTAACTTATACATAAGGACAGCTAGTTTGGAAAAGAATGGAACTGGTCCACAAAGGCTTATAAAAAGTTTAGATACACTACAATGAAGGGATAAACGCTTGAAACCCAGCGGTAACGTATTTGTTATGACAGTGCTGTTTACGTGATGTTATGTAAACATATGTCCAACATCAAGGCCAACGTCCTCCCATAGTTAACCTGGGACCGGCGTAACGCAAGGGTGATAATAACCTGTACTGTGTTTAAAGAGCTATAATATTTTGAGCCTGAGACAAAAAAGGCAGTCAATGAAGTGGAATCATCCTCAATCACCACGAAGAAAGAACAAGGAATCGCATTCAGTCGGAAAGGTCATGATCACTGTCTTGTGGGACAGTGAAGGCGTGATTATTGTGAATTTGATGCCAAGAGGAGAGACAATCAATTCGCAAGCTTACATCGAGACACTAACCAAACTCAATTAACGGTTACCCAGAGCTCGTCCTTACAGGAATCCAACAGAACTGTTTCTCCTTCATGACAAAATGCGCCTTCATACAAGTCTTACAACACGTGAGTCAATAACCATATTGGGTTAGACTGTATTCCCCCATTCACCATATAGCCCTGATCTGGCTCCCTCTGATTTTAATCTTTTTGGTCCACTTAAAAATGCACTCCGTTGGACAAGTTTTGAGCATGACGAGGGTGTGATTAAAGCAGTGGAGAAAGGGCTACGTGACCAGGATTGAAACTGGTACAGGCAAGGCATACGTGGACTTGTTTCACGCTGGCGTAAAGCCATACAGGCAAGGCATACGTGGACTTGTTTCGCGTTGGCGTAAAGCCGTACAGGCAAGGCATACGTGGGCTTGTTTCGTGCTGACGTAAAGCCGTACAGGCAAGGCATACGTGGACTTGTTTTGTGCTGACGTAAAGCCGTACAGGCAAGGCATACGTGGGCTTGTTTCGTGCTGACGTAAAGCCGTACAGGCACGGCATACGTGGACTTGTTTCGGGCTGTCGTAAGGCCGTACAGGCAAGGCATACGTGGACTTGTTTCGGGCTGTCGTAAGGCCGTACAGGCAAGGCATACGTGGACTTGTTTCGTGCTGACGTAAGGCCGTACAGGCAAGGCATACATGCACTTGTTTCGTGCTGACGTAAAGCAGTAAAAGTTGATGGGGATTATGTTGAATAATAAATATGTTTACATGACATATCCTTGAACATTGTGTAAAAATGTCTTGCATTTTGAAAAAAAAAGTTTCTGAAAAATAAGAGTGTGGTGCATTACATTCTGACATTCCCTTGTAATTTGTGCATGCTTGCTGCAGGGATGTGTATTATCCCCTTGTCCTTTTTATTATTTACACAGAACAAATATTCAAACAGATAGAGAGGATGCCAGGACTTGTCATTGGAGGAATGGCAATGAATAACCTAAGATATACGGATGATACAGTTTTGATGGCAAAAAGTGAGCAAGAATCACAAGAGCTTGTGACATTATAGAAAATAAGTCAAGAGTTTGAATTAGACATAAACATAAAGAAAACAAAGACTATAATAATTGGGAAAAGTGACAAGAAACCATGTATGCAGATAAAAATAAAATATCAACTACTAGAACAGGTACAGAGTTTCTCCTATCTAGGTCGTATAATAACGGATGAAGGCAACTGAGAAAGCAATCAGAAAGAGAATAGGTATGGCAAAGATGGTATTCTGACAACATGCTACACATACTGACTTCCAAACAGGTGAATCAGAATTTGAAAATGAGAGTTGTCAGGTGCTATGTATACTCATCACTACTTTATGGCGCAGAAACATGGACATTGAATAACAAGTTGGATAAGAGTACCAAAGTCTTCGAAATGTGGTTATATAGAAGATTGGGTCGCATTTCTTGGAAAGAGAAGAAAACAAATGTGCAGGTATTGAAAAAAGTTGGGGGTGAAAAGATAATAAATGATCCAAATAAATATTATACAGTTAACGTTATTTTGGTCAAATAACAACACAAACCTCCTTGTTGAAGGCCATACTAGAGGATAGGGTGAAAAGTAGTCCTTAAAGAGGCAGACAACGTTATAAGTGAGTGGATAAGATCAGGAGATGGACTGTAAAAACTTGTCAGATTCCACCATTACGGCAAGAGATAGAGTACACCGGAGATCCTTTTGCAGCAGACCTTTGATGGGGAGATGGCACTTGAACTGAACTGAAGCTGCAGAAGTAACATTCCTCCGATATTATAAGTAATTTCTTGTTCTATCATGTCTCACTTCTTTGTTTTCAGCTTGTTGCCCAGTTGAAAGTTAAAATTCTCTCATAATCCAGCGGTGTTTGTGCATCATTTGATACGGAACTAGATCCCACAGTCATCAGATCACCATGGAAATTCTTACAGGAAAGAAAACGTTTAGTTCCATGCCACTACTAGATCTGTCTTCGTGCACCAAGCAGTAAGTTGTTTCATTATTTCAATGGTATAGATCAGTGCTCTTCAACCTCAGCGCTACCGCCCACTTTAGCTTTCAAGTGTGCTGTAGCAGAATAAGTCAATGCTTTATTAAAAACACAACCTGAGGAAACAATCACAGGTATTCTACTGGTATTCTACCAGCAAACTAAAAAAGTTCAAATTTTGAGAACCTGTGTTTTTCCCGTGGTAGGATACGGCTATAAAACATGGACAGTTATCCAAACCTTGAGTCTTTCGATTCGAAATGTTATAGAAAGGTCCTCAGAATACCGTGGACCAAAAATAAAAAGAATGCAGATATTCGACAGGAGCTGGGCATTGAAGAGAATTGGTTCATATATTTTATCATGACCCAAAAATGTTAATACTTTGGCCACATCTAAAGACATGACCTTCTTGAGAGGACGGTAATGGAAGATATGGTGCCGGGCAAGAGAGACAGACCGAAACGATGATGGCACAAAGATGCCAAGGAATGCTCTGGCATGACTGGGGCAGGTTGCGGATTAGGCAAGAGATTGAGTTTCTTTCAGGCGGGCTGTGATGGAAGCGACATTCTGCAAAGGACATGCTACATAATGATCTAAAACATCAAAAATGCACAGACTCAGTGGAGGATCGCAGGATTTTCTTCCATTTAAATTTGAGTGGGCGGTAAAGAAAATGTACACTCACGAAAGTTATAAAAGTGGGCGTCAGGTATAACAAGGTTGAATAGCACTGATCTAACCTAATCTGTCCACATTTGTTGCTAGACGTTATGTGAGTTGGCTTCTTCTTTCGTGTCATCTGCATGGCGTTACTTTTTTCAGTCCATACCTCTGTGGTATTTCATAAACACTTTTAATCCATTGTTTTCTTGGACTTCCTTGTGCTCTAACAAAAATAATTTTATAACAAACTGTTAAACTATAAACCGTTTTTTTTAAATGTTTCTTTCTCTCCGAGCACTTCTTTAACTTGAGTCTTAAAGGTTTCTGTAATGCATGTGTGATAATCAGACTGGCACCAAGTAAAGATTAAGGGAGTCCCACTGCGGTCAGGGATGAAGTGTTAGAGACTTGATTGTAATAGACCTAATCTGTGGGTTTTTTTTTTTTTTTTTGCTCTCGACTTATTTCTCTATTCCCCAATGCTGTGTGCGATGCACTACGGTTTTTATTTTGTGAAATTTTATTAAATCTATAGAAGAGTCAAGGTTCAGTATGGAGACAGTTGTTTGAGTTGGAGGAGAGTGTATGAATGGATAGAAATATTTCAAAATGGAAGACAAAACGTCATTGATGAACCGCAGTGTGGGAGACCAGCAAGCGTGGTAGACAAAGGCAAATGCAGCCGTCCATTGAAATTTATTTTGCTAGCGATATTTTTAGTAAGGATTAACTGCGCTACTTTTTATCCTCACTCTCTCGTCTCGAGCCGCCCGACCCCAGTGGCACGTCAAGGACAAGACGACTAGAAGGCGACTACGAGATGCAGAGTACTCCGCATCAAGCACCCGTGATAACGACGGCGGAGTCCGGAGTCGAACCCACAAACCCTGATCACGAGGCCGACGGCTTAACCACTTCGCCACGGAATCTAGCAAGCGTGGTAAATGACGCATTAAAACAGCAGATCGACTAGCTTATCCGTGGCAACAGGAGAGTCACTATTGATGAAATAGCTGTAGGTTTTAACATGAGTTACGACGCACAAAATTGCCCATGAAGCCCTTGATTATAGGTAAGTGTGTAGCAGATGGGTCGCAAAGCAGCTGACGAGGTAATGGAAGCGGTGTTAAATTAGTTAAAGGTCTTACCACAGTAGTTTTCTCTATGGGGCATTCACAAGCTAGTGGGCAGGTGGACAACTTGTGTTGCCAGACACGGAGGTTATGTCGAAAAAAATATTTTAAAATGTATAGTTCACACTCTTGTAAAAATGTTAATAATAAAAATGTTGCCAATAAAGGGCTCTCTCGTAAATGTCAGTCACAATCGATAAGAACTGCTAACATCATCCTGTGTCATACTGCATCCTTGAGTCTGTGTGTGTTCTTGTGTCTTTCCTAGATCGCCTGCACCAGCAGACCATTGAAGTTTGTGATGTCCTTTTGGACCACACCTTTCCCGGCTGAACGATTTTGAGCCAGGTTTTCCCATATGGTGGTGTCTATTTGACAACACTTAAGAGACTCCATTAGACTGCCCTTAAATTGCTCTTTTGAATGTCCCCATGATCGTCTTTCTTCGCACAGCTCTTGAAATAGAAGCCTCTTTGTGAGCCTTTCATTCAAGCAAGATGACCAGCCTATCTTAGTTGCCCATTATCTAGTACTCAAGGACTAATCACGTATGAAAACTTGCTAACAAACAACAACCACAACGCCACTTGGACGCTACCTTTTTAGGATAACAATAATAATAAATGCCCCCCACCCCCATAAGTGCACTATTAGTCATTCACTACTTTCATCCAGTGGATGAGACAAATGAAGTGTCAAATCAGCAGAGCTGATTGTAGAACTAAAACTTTGGAGTGACTGTTTTGTTAAAGAAAAAAAATGTATCTGCGGATGATCAAATATATTATTTTTATATTCCTTTCAGAGAAATCACAGACTATTTCAACAACAGCTATGACTTGAATGAAAGCATCTTCTTAGGACTAAAAGGTCATTTGTAGATTTTAAGATCTAACTACCTTGTGATTTTGTTGATGTAGTCATCTGTGATTTAAGACTGACGGATGATTGACAAGACAAAAATAAACTGACAAGTAGAAGGGGGTCTTAGATGGCCAACAAGTATTTAATTGTAATGTGCCACCCTACCTACTTCAAAAATTCATTATTCCATTGATCCATTGGTCAAATCAAGTGATACTTTCTAATTTGCACTGATTCCAATAAAGAATGCCTGATTATATTAATTAGAAAGAACAGAATAGACCTCCTGGACTCTACTATGTATGGTACACATGATGACTAAGTCAGGCAACTTCATCAAGTACAATAAAGTGCCCCAGACACACACTGATGAATGTCCCCATGTGGAACAGGGGGCAAGAAATGTGAACATATTTGACAGGAATGCCCACTCTATAGGGAAATGAGATACCAGACCTGGCCAGAGGATGCAAAGCCGAGACATAAGTTGTGGGGCAGCGACTCCAACCTGGTGAAGACTACAGACTTCTTCATGGCAACTGGCCTGCAGATATAGCATGACCAAAGATCCTGAACACAAATAAAGTGCCTCCGAAACAGCAACTTCTAAAGCAAACAAATTCTTTGGTGCAGTAGTGGTCCCAAGCTCCTATTGGAGCAAAATAGTGTGGATGATGATCTTAATGATAGAGGCCATTCTCTCTGATCTAGCTCTTCATTATTATTATGTTTCATCACCAACTTATTCTATTTCTCAAGGTGTTAAAAGTCACATGTTATCTGCATGATAAATTATGCTGCGGTTTCTGAAGATAAATCTAAAGCTAAAACGTTTATCTTCTTCATCTCAATATTTCATTAGTTCCTTCTTTTGTGATTCTCATTTTTGTATAGATCCTTGGTGGTGTCCAAATGCAGATGATGTATTCTCCATAGCAAATTATTTGATTGAAGTTCGGTTTTTTTCAAAACGAATAAAGTGAGCAAGTTTAATCACTTACCAAAGCCATATTGATTTTACATTTTTGCCTGGCTTTTAAAACGGTTATACAAAATGGCAAACTGTTAGTATTCCTTAGCTCTATTTGCAGTTTTTAAAGTTGTTTTTAGTGCAAATTTCCTATCATTTTGACAGACTGAGCTCGAGCACATATAAAGATCTGACTCACAGCCTGAAGACTTTAAAACCACATTCTTATTGAAACAACTTACTTGTAAGGAACGATGAGGCTAACGTCTGGTCAGGTAAAACACACTGATCAGAGAATGTAAGTCAGGGTCAGGAGAAATATACTGGCCAAGACCCTCGCCTGACCTCCTCGTTGGTCGTCCTGGAAACGGGCTGTTGTCGAGGACAACAGTCTGGCTAACAAGGTGAGGTTCGACGTGATCTCTGCAGTAGTGAAGCCAAGCACAGCACAACCGCCTTGAAGACTCTGGTCCACCTTCATCAGCACGCTTGAGATGTGAGGAAAGCTACTGCAACCCGTCACTTAACACCCTTTTCAGGGCGCACATTAGAGTAATCTACTAATTGTGGGCATTCGAAACAACAACTTTCTTGTAATTAAATGTTTTAATATTCAATTTTTGTATGCAGATGAAACAGTTTTTTACAAGTGTCCTGATCGCCTTCGACTTCCTTTGGTATTCTACTATGCCCACACTGCAGCTGTTTATGTAAACAAGCTCATGCTTGTTGGTCTCATTCAGGTATCTAATTCTTTATAGATTCACTGTCAGGGAAAACAGATTTATGAATCTGTGTTAGGAAGCAGTTTTTAATCTAACTATTTTGTAGTTAGATGATTTATGCCACGTGCATGCTCTACAGAGACTGAGATGCCATTGCTGATGAAAAGATTTACATTAATTGATATCCTATCATTTGTATTTTTATTTTGGAATTTGTTAATGCTGAAGTTTTTTCTAGAGCAAGATTAAGTAAAGTATTGAAATAAAATCATGAATTAATTAATATAATGTATTTGCAGTAAACTTTGCTGTTTTGGAATAGGCTGTGCATGCAGCCACTTCTATATTTAAAAACACAACCATTTTTGAATATTTATTTAATACATTTTAAAATAAATAGTTTATGTAATGATAGTAAAAATTATTATTTATTCATTAAATCGTATGTAATTATAACAATAATAAAAATTGACTAATTTACAAAATTGCAGGTTTGCATAGCTAATTTTATTTGGTTTCCAAATATTTTAGAAACGGATCAACTTGGAATTTGAGACCATGTTTGAGACCGGTGTAGATGAAATGAGCTGGGATGATACTGTAAGTTAATTACTGTATTTTTTAACGTTCGTTTAGTCTTTCAATTTTATGTAACTACATTACAACAGTGTTTTTTAAATCTCTATTATAGTATTGCTGCAATACAATATTAATGTTGCTGTTTTAGTAAACAATTTTTAAATGCTTTTTTTTAATCATCATTTAGTAAGCACTTTTGTTAGTGCTTTACAGTTGATTATCAAGCTCTCGGACTAATTTGTGGGGGGGGGGGATGAGATCAACACGTGCAGCAGCATGTGAGATAGAGGCCATCATAGAACCACTAGATATCAGGAGAAAAGGGGCACTGACTGAAGCGGTAGAGAGATACAAGAGACAAGAAAATGACCATCCAAATAGGGTACAAATAGACACTTGGAAGTCAAAGACAAGACTGAAGCAATTGTTCCCACTGGATGTAGCAGAAAAGGAAAGCTATATTCACCATCTACCAGAGGAGAGATAACGGAAGATAGATTTTTTGACCCCCCCTTGGGAAAATATTTGCCTGCCAGTCATAAAAACACACCTGACAGAAAAGGCAGCCACCAAGGAGACTACACCTAATATCCTGAAAACATGTGCCTTGAAGACAGTCTCTAGCTACCCAAAATCAGCAGTCCGGGTTTATACGGATGGATCAGCATTCACATCTACCTCTTTTGCAGGGCATGGTATCCATATGAAATGCTCTGATGGGTCTATATACGAGTTTTGTGATACATGCTGCGAAAACCGTACATGATGAAGCCGAGGCCGAGGCTATAAAAACAGCAGTTGAGATTTTGCACCGACAACTTGACTTGACCGATTTTTTGCATATGTATTTTGTAATTTTTAGTGACTCCAAGTCGGTTCTGGAGGCGCTGAAGAACCACGTTGAGAAACCACGAAACAAAAACCAGGCGTAAATTCTAATGACAAAAACCACAAAAAGCCAAACAGTTGAACATTCTTCAGTGGCATGCAGAAAGAGTAAAGAATAAGGAGCAAGCTCTTGTAGCAAGTCTCCATGATGAAAATATTAATATAGCTTGTACTAAAGAGACCCACCTGAACAAACAACACAGGTTCTAAATGAGAGGATACAAGACCATAAGGATGAAAAGGAATGGGCAACAAATTAGATGTCCTAATACACAGCCTGCTACCATCAAAAGACATCCAAATCCAAACAAGAGGACACACGGGTATAGCAGGAGCAGACATTATGGTAGGACAGGAAACCTTGAAAGTATATAAAATATACTGCCCCGTGAATTTTGAAACAGTCCAAATAAAAATATAACAACGCAAGTGTATTATAGTTGGAGACTTTAACAGTCATTCAGAAAGGTGGGAGCACAAAGAGACAGATACCAGGGGAAGTGAAATTCTGTGAGATGGATAACAACTAGCAACTAATCAACGAGGCAGCAGATTAACCAACCTTTTATTAAAGGTGATTGAAAACAGCATCTACTCCAAACCTAGCCTTAACACCAGAAGCCCTAACATAAATAATACACAGTACAGTAAGAACAACTGGGAGAAGTGATCACAAACCAATCAAATTGGCTGTTAATCTAAATTATGCACCATAACAGCAGAAACTAATGCCAAAATGGAACTTTAGAAAGAAACACTGGAGAAAAAGTACAGTACTAATTCAGAGTTATTACAAGGATATTATTAAATGATATAAAATAGTGTAATAAATGGTAGAAATAACTGAGTATTACTGAAAACAGTAAATAAGTCAATCCCCAGAGGAACTAGAAAGAACTACATGTCATGCTGGTTAGAAGATCTGCAGGAACTTCATGAAGAACTATTGGCTGCCAGATAATTTGCAGAAATAGACCAAACCCTGGAAGGTAATATCCAGCTAAAGAAAGTCACAGCAAAGTACAGAAATCCTATGAATGAGTCAACAAAAAACAGTTGAAACGAACTAAATGAAAAAATTGTACAAAACTATGGAAACTTGCAAATTTGATGAACAATGAAACTATAAAAACACCAAATACCACACTAGAAGAAAATAGGAAGTCTGGAAAAAAATAATTGTGCAACAAATATATTCATTGAGAAGCTGAGTATGGTTAAGGAAACAAACATAACAGCACATAAAGGTCCAGATTGGATATTAGGAAATATTTGTTTTGGTCAGAAAGTGGTGAATGCTTGGAATGCATTGCTCCAAGAGATAGTGAAGGGCAGGGACAGTTAATGCATTTAAGAATAGATTGGATGCGCATAGTTTTTAGAGCAGGGTAATGCAAATGTAACTGGTTGTATACAGACTCTGGAAACAGAACATACTGGCTACGCAAAAAATTATGCCTATTACCAGTTGAACAGAAGAGAGCAGGTCGTGGTCTTCAGACTCCGCACAGGCCACAACAGACTATTCAATAAACTGAAGATAGGTGGTACTGACGAATGCACTTGTGGTACCGGGAAAATGACCGCTGAACATCTGCTGCAAAACTGCCCGACATACGAGCAACCAGAGAAAGCACATGTGGACCTCACCAGTGGCAACACTAGACAAGCTCTATGACAGTGTCTACAGCCTCAGGATGACCGCTGCTTTTTTCTAAAAAATACAGGTTGACGTTTGACAGTGTACGAAGAAGAAGAAGAAGTTTACAGACTCTGAGTCTTCAACAGATTCTTCTAAACCAGTATAAAGACGTTAAGTTAAGTTAATCCCTTGTTTGTCTTCAAACTAGATTAATAGATCTGAACATATTATTGTGCCAGACTTCAAAAGATAAGGGAAGATTATTATCTTCTTCGTCGTCATTCGTTCTCAAATAATCGCAAGTATTTCCCCAATAAACTTAGTCGTTTACTTGGCAAACCTGGAGAACATGTTCCACCATTTGTTAATTCACTCCACATGTTAGTGCGCCTAATTTTTTAATTTGTGGAACATACCTAATCTTGACTTTTCTTTAGTAAATTTGTAGCTATGCCCTTTTGTTCTTAAAGGTGGTTGTTTTTTGAAAAACTAGTTAAAGTCTATTTATCCGTTCCTTTGATTATCTTATAAACCTGTATTACATCACATCAAATTCTTCTCTTTTCTATACACTGCAGGCTGGTTTTTCTTTCCTCATAACTGTAATTCTGGAAACCCACTATCAGCTTTGTTGCTTTTTTTTGTATTCTTTCCAGCATGTTTATATCCTCTCTATGGGGACGGCGTGGGCTAGTGGTTAAGTGACACGGCTCACAACAAAAAAGTTTCTGGGTTCGATCCCCATCACAGCACCGGCCGTTACCTCAGGGAAGCAAACCCTTAGAAAATGCAGGAGGAAGCAGACCCTTACATAAAATGCATGCTGAAGTCGGATGCACTGGGCCGACAGGAGCAAATAAAAACCACAGGGCAACGCACACCGCCTTGTGGATTAGAGAAATAAGGCAAACACCAAAAAAAAAAATTATTCTTTCTACGATAAGCACTCCACACATGTATGCATTACTCCAACAATCTAGGTTTAACTAATGCTTTATACAGTTTGACTATCACTTCCTTGCTCCTATGTTTAATATTTCTTTTTATCATACCTAACATTGCATTTGCCTTTTTTTACTGCTACCTGGACTTGCTAATTCACCTTATGATCTATTATAACCCCTAGGTCCTTTTCCTTTTCTATCTTTCTAATATTGTTCTCTCCCATTCTGTAATTATGGTCCATGTTGGATCTACCCATGTGGATGACTGTACATTTATCTACATTAAACTCCATTTGCCAGCTTACAGACCATTCTTGAATTTTATCTAAATTCAACCTCAATATATCCACTTCTGCTTTAGATGAGACACTACTGCATAGTTTTGTGTCTCAGCGAATTTTGCAACCATGGATTCCATATCAATGTCCATATCTTTTATATATGTATATATTTTTTTTTTTTTTTAATTGGTCCCAAAACCGAGCCTTGTGGCACTCCACATTTTACGTCACACCATTCAGAGTACTCTTGGTCTTCTTCCCATTAACCAACTTTCAATCCATTTTACAACTTCCCCACCTATTCCATGTGATTTTAACTTTCAAAATAATCTTTAATGAGGTACTCTATCAAAGGGCATTGCAAAATCTAGATAAATAGCATCCACTGGCTCCCCTTTATCTATCAATTTAG